>AYJT01058864.1:0-12124 GCA_001278415.1 Ocimum tenuiflorum | reverse complement strand
CGCGACCTTTCACCTGAGGCATTCGATCGAAAGGGTACCCCATCCAATCGAATGCCCTTCCAACTGTTAAGCACTCAGATCCTTCAGGTGATTTTGATCGAATGTAACCCCCTCCCCCCCGAACTACTCATTCGATTGAATGGGGTGACCCATTCGACCAAATGGGATCCCCACCATCAAATTCTTAATTCTGACACGTGTCCATTTGACCCAAACCCTTCCCAATCGACCGAATGACCCTATTTTACTCCGATTACTCAATTTAAGATCTCGTAACACATATTTGAAGTTTGAAAACTATTCTTGCTCGTCAAATATGAACAACCAAGGTCCATGACCTGACATAGGTCAAACCTTTGACCCGACTTAAGTCAAACCTTTGACCAAACTAACCCAATCTTCAATATAACTCGTACTATTAAATAAACTCGATAAAATAAGCCTATTAAGGCAAGCTAATGCTCTCAGATTTTTAAATAACATATTATTACATGCCAACAATTGTCCTCATTTGTGTTAATCCGTGAAGGTGATCGAAAGCCCGATAATTCTGAGACAAATAGTCGACGAGGCCACCAGGACTAAAGCTATTGCTAATATCGAATTGGGTTTTCCTTTATACTAAAACCAAAATGAAATGATTTACTACTTTATCAAATCATGAAATGCTTTAAATAAAATGAACTGTCAAGAATAAAATATTTTACATTACCTATCTGTCCTCTAATCAGATGGCGATAAAAGAGGTTATAAGTGTGAACTGACAAATGTGGTCAGAGCCCAGTATCAAATGATGTTGTGGTTTAATATTATTCAATCGAGTCTCGAAGAAAGAAAATACCGAGACTAGTACACTATTGATGCCTTCCAAGTGAAACAGACACCGTGGCTGTAGAAGAATGCCTACTTCGCAGTTCACACATGATAACAGATAGTGCTGATGGATTAAACTTAAAATCCAAGCTTGATATGAAATGCAAAAAATGCTTTGACGGACATGAGAGGATTTCAAATGAACTAAAACCCATATGTCTGTCCTTGAATAATTCTGACAGTTCCAACTTTTATTTATGTATTATTTTCGACAGCGTATTCACTGAGTGCAAATGTACTCAGCCCTGCATGTATATCTAAACGTGCAAGTTGAGCGTGGTGAAGTCCAGAAACATTGAGCAGCTTGGAGTATTTTGAGAACCTAGATGCTCAGGGATATGTATCCTCTTATATGTATTCCAGCAATGCATTTTTGTTGTTCAAACATTTTGTTTTGAAAACTGATGTAACAACTGTCTGTTATTCTCGTTTAGGCTTAATCAATCCTGAAGAATTACTACTTTATTGGTAAACTTGCTTCATTGTGAATTATTACTATTTATTTGAGTAGCGCTCTAGACCTAGAAAGAATGGGGCATTACAAAAAGGTTATAGTCAAAGAGGAAAAATTGACTATGATGATACCTTTTTGCCAGTTGTCGTGATCAAATCCATTCAAATTCTCTTGGTTAATGCTGCTCACATAGACCTAGAGGTTTTACAAATGGATGTCAAAATCGCATTTCAACACGATTACCTTAAAGAAGGTCGAGACATATATATGAAGTAACCTTGAGGATATGTGAAGAAAGGAGAAGAACATCTCGTTTGGAAGCTTGAGAAGTCTATTTATGGACTTAAACTAGCTTTGCGACCTTGGAACTTGCGTTTCGCTAAAGTGATCAAAACTTATAGTTTTGTTCAAAACTCGAACGAAAGATGTGTGTACCATTTGGACGCCAGTAGAAGCGTGATTTTCCTTGCACTTTACGTAGATAACTAACTACTTATTGACAACAATAGGAAAGTGTTATCAGACATAAAGGGATGGTTATCCAAACAGTTTCAAATTAAAAACCTGGAAGAAGATGCCTCCATCTCTGAGATCAAAGTCACACGTGATCTAAAGAGGAGGTTGTTGAACTTAGGCTAGGAGACCGATAGTGATACTGTAATAACTCGTTTTCAGCATGCAAACCGCTAAGAAAGGCTTTCTACCTTTCAGATTTTGTATTCCTCTTTCTAAGTGTAAGTGTCCTAAAACTGATAAAGAGAAAAAGAAAAAGTGGTAGTATCTTACGTTTCCGCCGTAGGTAGCTATGCTGAGCACGAGCTAATATCTCTTATGTTGTAGGCACAATCGTGAGATATTAATTTAACCCGGAATAGGAATACTCCAACCTATGGGTTATACAGATTCAGATTTTCAGGCTGACCAGAATGAGTATAAATCTACCTCTAGCTATGTGTTCAATTGAGCTTGCCGTCCTTTCGGAGTTGCCCGAAGCAATCACAATTTATTATGGTAACGCTGGTGCAGTGGCAAACTCTAAGGAACCCCAAACTCATAAGACCACCAAACACAGAGAAAAATAATTATATCATATGAAGAATCGTATGATGGAAGGGATGTGCGAGTGAATGAAATTGAGACATTGGAAAACATGATTGATTCATTTACGATGGTTTACAACAGAAGTCTTAGAAAGTATGTTCTTAGACTGAGTCTGTTGTTGATGCCCCCACTTACGAAACTTTCAGTATAAGTAGGAGAAGTGATGTGTTGTAATAGAGATAGCCATATTTATAGACTTATTCGAGCATGTAAAATACATTTTGCATACTAAAAGTTTTTTTTCATATAAGTGAGAGATTGTTGGATCTCAGTATACGTAAAGCTATCTTTATTTATATTGTATACAAAATTAACTATTTCCATGCATTTCATATAACAACTAGTCCGTTTATGTCAAATAACTAAGGTGGATCATGTTGTAGGAGATTGTAGTAGATTCCATGATCGGTAATCCTAAATAAGATATATACAGTAGTGACAGTTGAGGCGACTTGAGGACGAGTCATCGATATAGGCTGCAATATATTCGAAAAATAGATTATCTAGGTTGTTTGATATACTGGTGCATATGATGTATTGATTAGATCACATGTATTCTCTTATCTGACCTGAGTAGAGAGTCAAGATCTTAGTGATTTAACTGAACCTAGCTTGATAGAATTCAAGTTATATATATGTCTTGTGTGTTACTTTGACTTACTATGTGTGAGAGCTTTCCGTCAGTTCAATAATCTCTGTATCTTGGGTGGCAGCATCTACATTCGTTTCAGGATGGCGACACTCCCTTGAGGTGTTCATAAGGTTTATCGTACTAAACAATGCAAGTTGATTAAGTTCAGGTACGATAATAAGGATGAACTATGTGACTCGAGAAAATTAAATAAGAGATTAATTAATTAGAGATGTCATAAATTAATTAACTGATGAGTGTCAGATATCTTAAATTTAGGGTCCGTTAAATCTAATACAAGCCTCGACTCACCATTGAAGAATAGAAGGGTAGGTCAGTATCGGTTCTCTGATGAAATGAATCTGATATTAATAAATTAATTTATATTTATGAGTTAGACATGGAGAAATTAATTTATTGATAGATCACTCTATTTTCCTATAATTGGTCCCTGGGTTGGCCTAATAGCCTTTTATCGAAAGAATCCTAGGCCCAGTAGGAAAAGCCTTCTAAGTTCTCTATAAATATAGGTCTGTGATTAAGAATCATATCACAATTCACGTGATAAAAAATCAGGCAATAATAGTAGGCGTCGCCTACTGCAGGATTCCAAGCGGAGATTTCGCAATTCCGTTATCACTGTACTATGAGAAATCAGGCAGAGAATACAACTCAAAACCCAATTCTAAAATCAAATATTATACCCGTGGACGATCTTTGTGCCAAATTTGCAGATAATAATTCTGCAACTCCTGTGTGATACATTTACTATTTCTAAATGCATGCTAGGCGAAATGATTGATATATGATAAGTTGTGGTACCCAGAATCTGATCCAGGAAAAATGAATCGAAATTCAATTTTTGTATTCCTAAACCTAAGTCGGTGGAAGTTGCAAGGCCGACGATGAATAGTAGTAAGCATTTCAAATTTGAAATGACTCTCGGATAAGGACATAAATGAGGGTTTGTCCTCTATTCATGCGCCTAGAATCTGAAACGTCTCTCTGCAAAACGACACCATTTCAGCGGCATAAGCAATTCACACAGGTATATTTCAAATTCTTACAAGTGTAAAACTCAAAACCCTTAGAAACCATCTGTATCTAGCTTCGAGACACTTGGGGCTAAATTACCCCTCGAGATCTCGGTTATGTATGTAGACACTAGGGGCTAGCAATCCACCCCCAGGTTGGATTCCTATCTTAATAATGGACTTCATAAAATTTATTCGGAGCTCGATATATCAGAACACTCAAAGACCGACGTTATAATCTCCGGAGCCAGTGCGGCATACCCGCTTATATCAACCTCCCAATGGTTTTCTGATTGATAAACTCAAGGCTCGGGCCTCGAGATCTGGGATTATCTTTGACGCGAGATTCTTAATTATCACTCGAAGTCAATGCTTAAGGTCTTCTCACTCGGGGCTCGCACTCCAGTTAAAGTTCAATAATTCGTCAACTCCCAAATATAGGTATTCGGAGTTATACAATTATTGGTATTCTATGAATTTCTTCAGATTCTCATCTGGAATACCTATAAAAAATGCTCAAAGCGTCTTATATCTCCGAAATACAGCTTTACTCTATTAATTTAAATACTCAGGGCTCCCATGAAGCGACCCCTTAATATCTCCCAAGCTGGGCCACGGTCCCTTGGTCGAGTATTACTACTATCTCTCGAGCCGGCTCCTAAGCCCTTTGATAAAAATTGCGTCAATGCGCCAACCAACATCAATAACTCTTGTCCCAAGGCATTAAAAATTATACTAACTACCAAGCCTTCAGGCTCCACCGCATGTGGACGCACAGTCCCTCTGTGCAATGCATGGTATGCCATAAGACCTCTATCGCTTACCTTCGGTACCAACATGTAAAAATAAATAGGCACTGCACCTAATATTCATATACCGCTCCATGCGATGCGTGACATGTACGCTGCATGACCTTTGTCATCTACATATTCGTAACAACATGTAAAACACTCGGAGCTTCTTAGCACGTCTCCAAGCTCTGGGATGACCTATTCCCCGGAGGGTAAACTACTCAGTCACAACCATTTACGCCCCCTTCAAAAACGTCATGCCTCGACGCGCATACTAAAATCCATCAACAGAACTTTTGTTTATACAGCTCTATCAACGCCATCTCAAAATCAATTGTGCACACTCGAAGTGTCCTCAACCTCGATTTGGACGAACGTTCAAACTCATATCATACCTCTTAGCAGGCATAAAATATTTGTCTATCTCTTGTGAAATATCTTACTCTTCACCCCCTTAACTCGGAATTGGTCACCCCGGGATAGAGATTGTTTGCGAAATCTTAACAAGAAACAAGAACCAGCAACAGGTAGAATATTGCTTGAATGCATATTTTTGTGCTAACTATATCTTTCATAGATTCGTCTCACCAAATCAATTAACTTGATTCGCGATGACACCAGGCTATTATTGAGGGTCAAAATATTCGTTCAATTTCCGTCATTAATCACAAGGCCAGAATACCCACCTTAAGCCCTGACTAATCGGCAGAACTCTCGAAGTTTCTCATAGGCTCAGACGGCCCTCTCGATGAATCTAGAACGAGCACCCTCCCTCTAGAAGGTTCTCTCAGGGTTTGCACAACGAGCCTCGAAGCCTCTCTAAACTCGGCCTCAAGATTCCGAGCGCATGCCCATATGCTGGAATGATCCAAAATTATTCCTTTTGATGACTCAATAGGGGAGAATGCGTGACCCTAACTTTCACTAGTTGTATTTGCAGATCGACCCCAAAATTATTTATAAATAGACCCCTTAGATAGGAGTTAGTCAAATTCTCTCAATATAACAGTATGAATAGTGCACTCACACCATGCACACATAACTCTATTCACTCACATTCTACTGTATCACTACAATCACATTCTCCGATGAGAAGTTCTGTAATTTTTACCCAATTTCTTTACAAAATACTAGCAAGTCCGTTCTGAGAGACTATAAACCTTCCTGGAAATCTTGATATCCGATTTACTTTCCTGCTGAGAGTACCGATCATTCCAACGATAAAATATGAACCTCAAGTAAGACTTAGGTGTAGGTACGCAACATAAATCGAGAATTTAGGTTTTATGATTTAATCATCCTTTCGGAAAGGTTTAAAGGAATATTAACAAAGTGCAAGCACATCATAAAGACTTCTAGCACGATCCATAACCACAGTAACATGTTTGGCATGATATTAAGAAAGAATTGACAAACAACGAAATAAGTCTAGATAAACTATCATGCCGAGAAACTAAGCATGCGATCATAGGAAACAAGAATTATGTAGCGAAATATTTCTAAGGAACCTAGCATGCCAAGTAAATAATCATAAGGATCATGCGGAGTGCAAAGATCCAGCAAAATACTTGGGTGCCCTAGCATACATGAATCAAAGAAAGAAAAGAAAAGCAAGCAAAACCAAAGTCCGACAGTCCTAGTCAGAATTACAAGTGAATGGCAGGGGCTCATGTTTGGAGACACGACCCTCCCGCTTGATACCATATACATCAAGAAATAAGTCAATGATAAATTAATATGGAATTAAAGAATTTAGATTTTATACTTTGCTCCTTCGCACGAGAACCCCCTCGCACATCGCCACCGTCCCCCGTTACCTATAACCTACACGTGGGAAATATACACAAGGGCTAAGTACCTTGATTGTACTTAGTGGACACATGCCCAAAATAATGCATAATGTAAAAATAGTAATGAAACGTTAGGCGCACTCACAACTTACATTGTTTTTCGAAAATCCACATGTAAAATCCAAAAGAAAGATTTTACCTCATGAGGGACCTTAACTCATTCGTGCCATTACCATATCAATCACATCATCATCATCATCATTCCACAATGGTATTCCGAGTGAGACGGGAGTGGCCACTCTTCGTCTACTGTTACCACCGATAGGGTAAATGTTAAGTCGTGTGGCCGAGCAGGTGCACCGATCCGTCTCCCATAAAGGAGAACAACCAACCATCTATCGAGTTTCTCAAGCATGCATCATACATTTCAACATCATCAATCAAAAGATTTCAACAGCTATGGCACAAAAAAGTTTTACCGACGTTCATCTTTGAAAAATGAGTCATGCTTTAGTTTCGAAAACTTTAGAAAATTACTTTTAGTTTAAGTTTAGAAGAAAGCCCACCTGAATAGTAGGTTGGTACGTTTACAAATATCCCAGCTATTCACGAAGATATCGTCATATTACGTGTAATATATCCACGTAGGTTACTATGCTCCTCGAGAGTGTATATCACTTCCTACATGCTCTAAGTACAGTAGCATATATATATATTCGAAGAACACACGGTCGGAAACTGGGCAGATTCTGCCTTGGACCTTTTTCAAGTTTTCATCCATCAAAACACCATAAATCTTCAAGAAAAGGACACATAAGGCTCAAACACTTTAAATAAGATAAATACAAGAAAATGTATGAGTATCACTTGAGCCCAATCGAGTATCTACATCAAGAACAAAGATAGAAACACATGTATAAACATATATTCATTATATCTTCAAAGTAATCATAAAATCCAACACCAAATCATGCTTTCAAGAATATGAGCATACCCTACATGTTTTTACTCCTTTACCTAAGGTGTATCCAACCATGGAAAGAAGAAACTCAAAGGGATGAAGGGAAGAAACTCCAAACTTGGGCAGATTTCGTCCTATTCCAAGATTAGTACTTCTAGGCTCGATTTCTCCCTCCAAATGGCTCAAAGATGGTTCCTTTTTGTTTCCCAAGTTGATATATATGATATTAGGGGCCCAAGGATGACGTTACTTTGGTGGAGGGTGAAGAAAAAATGGAGGTTTTGGTGATGGTGATCGACGGGAATGAGGGGAGACTAGGGAGGTGGAGTGTTCCCTCGGTTAATTGTGATGGGTGTGGGAAAATGGGTTGGAATGATTGTGCTTTATGGGAAGTTGCACTCTTGAATTTTGAATTTTTGAATTAAATTTGCAAGACTGTAGCTTTGGACATGTCATTAAAATGTTTGTGCACATTATAGTCTCAATAGGTCCATCACGTGTAGGTAACATATTATGGTATGCTCAGATCATGAAATTGATAACAAGATTGGTAAACTAAAATTTATCCACCTAGGGAATCATAGGTGAATTTCTTAATTAAAATGTCAATTTGATGATTGGGCATGAAAATATATTCTAATTAAATTAGGGGCGCTACATGACACATGACACATAATATGTCATATATAGGTATATACACATGGACATGCGCACGTATATGCTATTTACATATGTGTGCGTGTATATATTTATATATTTCTAATTCTAAGATTAATTAACTAAAAATGTAATTACTAATATGATGTTGTTCAATACTTGTAATTTTTAATGTGTTGACCGACCACATACTTATTATTATAACAATACCAGTGTCAATTATTTTAACAAGTAATAATAATATTAACGTCGGTAACTAATATCAAGAACAATAATAAGAATACCAATATATTGGAAGTAATACGATAGTTATGATAACGATCTCAGCGGAGAGCAGAAACCATTCAAAGGAGGGGCTCGCTGTGAGTAGCAAAGTGCGGGTGGAGGCACGGCCTCCGTTATGGGCCGTGCCTCAGCGTTTTAGGGACTTAATTGCAATTTTCTCGTGTCACTTTTGCAAATTTCAAGAATCGACATGTATAAATTAGATCTCATGTTGTGATTAGGGCAAGAAGCAACAATTGAAGAACTTCACTTTACACTTTGTGCTTTACCTAGAATAGTGTGAACCCTATTTGTGGAGAAGCTCGTGTGATTGAACATTTTCCGACGAGAAATCCTACAATCTGACTTTGAAATCACAACAGGCTTGATTTCTATTTCCTCAATCTCTTTTTATATGACGATTTCTATTGTTTGTTGTTGTTAATTTCTCTAATCATGTGCTAATTTCATTTGTGGGTCTAGGTTTTTGTATGCGAATTCGGTGATCTTGATACTATTGATTGCTAATATGATTTCCTTCCTAATATAAGTTCATTAGTTATGAAATCTTTAATTCCTTACCACATTTAGGTACATCAACTAATGTGTTAGGAGTCATAGTCTATGAGCATCTAATCCATATCATAAGATTATCTTATTTACTTGATTAGTAATACGTTGAGCATGTTGAACATATCATTCTCATGTTTAGTGCAAGTTTAAGTTTAATCATCTTAATTTCATCCAACTTAGCCATCAAACTTATGTGGGTGTGGTGCACAGTACCTTACACCAAGGGGTTGTGGTTCTTTAAACCGCGAGCTACTTAATTAGGATTTAATCAGTCACACATTGCGATTGATTAGTTATTGCATCCTCTATTCAACTACAAAACCTGACGACCCACGTTTATCACATTCGATATTGTCCTTTGGGGAAGTTTGGTTTAGTTTATTGTTAATTTCCTAGATATTACATCAACTCCAATTTATGATTGTTTCGATAATGGCGATGATATGGATTTAGTACTCGAGTAAATTCTGGTCAATTAGTCTTTGGATTCGATACTCTTATTCACCAATATATTGCAAATCATCTGTAAACTTACGGTAAAAATCACATAAATATATGACAGATCAGGGACAGAACCCATTGCTTTCTTCATTGAGAAATATGTTCTTTTCCACCCAGCGGGGTAGCCAAATGCCTCCCATATCAAACACCTGTCCCAGACATCCGGATATGGCGCTTGGTAATAGCAACATTCCCTTGACACTTGTATTAAATTGTAAAAGCAAAAACTGTCTTCAAGAGTGGGTTCCCCCAAACCATTCTCGACATAAAGAAAAAACATGGTGACTAGATGCCGCCGTGCCATGGGAGAAAGCTGCATCGGCGCAAGCCTCAATTGGCTAAGAGTCCTAATGAAAGAAGGATGAAGGGGGTCCCCCGCCCCCCATTTACAAAGCTATACAAAAAGAAACATGTACAGGGGGAGGATGGCGACATCTATCTTCAGCTCCGGGAATTATACCCGAATACTAATTGGGAACCTGGCAAACCTTAGCAGCCGCCGCCAATTGTGGGTGGGTGACTATGGATTTCACCTGGAGAATCTCACCCCGAAGATTCCCCTTGCTAATCAAATGGGGTCGGCTAAAAATGCTTAGAAAAACTCTAAGGGAACATGGCATTCCGAATGCCCAATGAATATAAACTTCCAAGAGCCCTCAACAGTCTTTCTGGGTGGGCACGGATACACCCAGAGGATAGACTTCTCTGAGATGGGAATGGATCCCCTCAGAATTGAAGTTTCCCAACAACCCCTGTGGCTTCTCTAACTTCAAATATAAAGTAAAGCCTCAATGAATCAATATCCTATCGTCTTGCCTTTGTTTCAGGTTTCCGACACAAAAACCTCTAACACCCTGTGACTAACCGAATAAGGTATAATTGTCTAACTCATCGAAAAAATTTACATCTCACTTTGTTGAGTCTTAAACAGGGAACTCATTGGAAACGGTAGAAGTGAATATCATCAGACAACACAAAACAGGTGTAAAATTTCCTTTAGATTTTGGCTAACGATATTGTTCCGTCTACTTGTCTCTGCAAATCAATCGACTTTATCAGCGAAGACAAGGGGGCTGTTGTTAAGGGTCAAAATCTCAAGACCATCAAACTGGGATGTCGAATCCTCAAAGCACCCAAAATCGCTAGCTAAAATCAGACTAAGGCAGAAAAGACCTCGAGCAGTGGCTATCAATCCCAGAAAGACCTCGAGACCCTCGAAAATGGCAAGGACAAAGACCATCGAGCGGCCTATACCTTCTATGCTTGTCAGCCCGGAACCCTCGAGCTCTTTTACAAAACCTAAACAATGTTGATCACACACTTGCACACGTACAAGAACGATCGAGAATGATTACTCTGCTGAGTCAGTAGGCCACCCAAAGTGTGACTCTAACAAACTCCACGTGCTTTGCATATTGCCCCCCAATTATTTTTGATCTAGTCCTTAGCTTAGAGATTATTTAGATTCATCTTGTATTGGTTGTATAAATAGGCGATGAGTCAATTACAGTCACACATTACACACATACATCACCTTTACTTTCATCTGTAGCTCATTTGCGTCCTGTAGCAAATAGCTCATTTTCTGTAATTCCTCCGATGCCAATCATCAAAAAACCTCTGGAATTCACCTTTTCTATATATAAAATATCAAGAAGTCCATTTCAGGAGAGTATAAACCTTTCTGAAAGTCGCGTTGTCCGATTAAAATCAAACCTAGAGCTCTAAATTGATTTCGATAAAAAACGAACCTCAACAGGGGAATGGTGGTACTCAACGAGAAAACAGCTCGAGGGCGAAGAGCTCAACGACATCGAACAATTCAAGTGGCAACAACACATGACAAGACCTATTTAGTACGACCAACAAGTCAGTACACTCTCAACAATGTCTCAGTTACACGTATGTAATCAAGTAAAAAACATTAAAGGGCAATAAAGTAAAGCAACAACCCATAAGACATTCAAACAACATTTATTAACACTTCAAAATAAAAGAAGAAGGGAGAGGGAGTCAGAGTATTGATATACATTTTTCCATACGGAGAAACGGTTCACAAAAGTAAAAATATCGATCCTCAGGGACTAAGTGTAAAGAAAAGTCGTTAAGCACTAGTTCGTTTCAGTATCCCTATTTTCTAGTCAAACAGAAAGGGGGAAGTTTATTTTTTTGGTTTTTTTTATGATTATCAAACAATCACTAACGTAGAACAGAAAGGCAACTAACACAATTAATACAAGTATAGAGGAAGGAGGTTCTGGGATCATGCCGTAAATACAAATCACGGATTAACAACGAGAATTCAACTATCAATAAAATTAAGAACGATTCAATTTGAAAAATTACCAAACAAACTTTTTGAGTAAAAGGATGGAGTACGTTTTCAAAAAGCATTTTTCACCTTTTAAGTGTAAGTAATAATTACAAACTCCAACGAGAATAAACACCAAAACCAATTAATTATTTCGAAACTAATATACTTCAATTAACCCTT
>AYJT01058854.1:0-11493 GCA_001278415.1 Ocimum tenuiflorum | reverse complement strand
CTCTACAGAGGTCTGAAGAAAGCGAAGAAAGAGAGAGGCTGCACGGCGAAAGAGCGCATCAGCAGAATGCCTCCTTGCACGGCCGGCAAACGCAGCTCCATTTATCGAGGGGTCACCAGGTATTTAAATTCGTCGAACATGTGGTGTGCGCTTGTTTTTCCGGGTACTCATGTTGGATTTGTTGTGGTGGATGTGTTAATTTTGTGCTATTGATTGGAACTGTGGGTGCGTTTCCGCTTTTCGTGTTTGGAAGCGTAGTATTTCCTGCAATTGTAATAGTAAGCTGGCTTTGAGTTAGCTTTCATTGCGATTTTGTTGCTATGAGAACAGGCATCGTTGGACTGGTCGTTACGAAGCACATCTATGGGATAAAAGCACCTGGAATCAAAACCAAAATAAGAAAGGAAAACAAGGTTATTGATCTTTCAATTTTATGCGTATATCCATATGTGTGGTCTGGAGGTTAATAGATCTTTTAATTTTATGGAAGGATGATCTCATCATCTGATTTTTTCCCTTTGCTCTTATCTCCACTGCTGGAAAATTGAACACTGGTGCGTGGTTGATTATGCAGTTTACTTGGGTAAGTAAGTATATGATCATCTTTTATATTGAAGCAAAAAAGATTCAAAACCATATTTATCCTTTCCATCTGATATCATCCAAGGTGCATATGATGATGAGGAAGCTGCAGCAAGAGCCTACGATCTAGCCGCTCTTAAATACTGGGGCGCTGGAACATTCATTAATTTTCCGGTGAGGATTTGGGCAATGTTTTGTGGTTCACCTTCCATCTGAATTTCTACTGTGTTTGTTAAAATCGTAGAATGTGGCTGCACAGGTCACAGATTATGCTAGGGATCTTGAGGAAATGCAGAATGTATCTAGAGAGGACTATCTAGCATCACTTAGGAGGTCAATATCTAAAGCCGTTTTGTTGCCTTTCCTGAATGAATTTAGTTCTTACATGGCAAATCCTTTGTAGGAAGAGTAGTGGTTTCTCCAGGGGTATCTCTAAATACCGCCCCCTTTCAAGGTATATTTACATGTTATGATCAGAATAGCTAGTGGTTGTGCGAATTTGGGTTAATCTGTTATCCTTAAAGCTATATTTTATGCCAAAATGATTTGCAAAACTGAAGTTTGCTTGTGATTCATTGTCGGGAATTCTTTTCTCAGTGGTCGATGGGATTCAAAATTTAGTCGTATGCCTGGAACTGACTACAACCCTGCACTTTATGGTGAGACTGACTCTGGATTCTAAATCTCAATGCAGATGTAAATCTTTGTTTGTGCCATAGAGATTCCATTTCTTAATTTTCCTACTATTAAAAGTGCAGGAGATGAGACGGCCACAGGAAGTGAAAGTACATGTGCTTATAGTTCTGATAGGAAGATTGATTTGTCAAACTACATCAAATGGTGGGGTACAAGTAAATCTACTCTGACCGATTTCCAATCAAAAGCAATAGATGAGACGAATCCTGGGTTTTCTGATGATGCTGCTAGTGAACTGAAAGCTCTGGAGTGGTCGATTAAATCAACCGAACCCTATGAAATGCCATGGCTAGGCATCACTCCTGAAAGATTGAACCATAAAAAGATATCTGCCATGAGTACTTTGTTGAAGTCACCAGCCTACAAGAGTCTTCTGGAGAGAATCACAAAAAGGGAGAAGGATGAGTATGATGAGAACGAAAACAAGAACATTATTGATAAAATCGACATTGGGAAGACAGTTGAGAAATCATGCCCTGAAAGTGGAAATGAGAGACGCGATGCTGCATATGGGATAAGTGGAGGATTACAGATTCCCAGGAATGTGTATCAATTGGCCCCTCTTCTGTCCGCTCCCCTTCTTACCAACTATAATAGTATCGACCCATCAAGTGACCCCATTCTGTGGAGTTCTCTCATCCCTATTATTCCAGCTGGTTCATCACGCACACACGAGGTCCGCTCCCCTTTTACTGAAATTTTCGTATACTTTGCTTCTTGAGAAGTATAATTATTTGTTCTGTTTCTAGACAACTTGGTTAGTATTTTTAATAAGTTCACTGTACCTTTTACGGTGCTTCAAATAGCTCAGAATAGCATACAGCATATTAGCATGCGTTCTTGAAATAATATGGGCTTAGACCCCAATAAACAATCATAGGGTATCCAAAAAAGCTGATAATCCATCGCGACGAATATGGATAATGTATTACATTACATGCAGGTCACTGAAAACGAAGCTAGCTCAGATTATGCTTTCTTCCGGGTAGGAGAGTGAAAGACAACACACATCAGACTCTCCAAGATCAAGGTACAATCTGATCCTTCTAAGGTCTGGTGCTAAATGAAACGACATTTGAGCGTGTATAAACCCATAAATACACTAGTTTGCATCTTTATGGGTTCAGATCCCCGACTAGTCCCTCAAGCAGAAATTTGGATGGAGCCGTGTATATCTTGAAGTTGTAAATCATATAGTTTATCATTCACAAGTTTTGCCTTTTTGAGAGCTTATAGTCTAAAGAGGCAATACATAGGCAGAGTTGTCAATTTTCCTACCTTCTTCAATTTTACCCATTTTTGGTTCTTTCTTTGATTGTGTAGACGTTGTAGTTGTCTACTTCCTACATTTATAATTATTTATTTAGACGTGTATTACTTCACTGTGTAGATATTTTCTTTGATACTTGAAGAGAATCATAATGAATACAATATCATATTTCTCTCTTATGAACGCCATGCCTTCTTACTATGCAGTTGTTGTGTACCACCTACGACATCATGATTTATTTTCTCAGATTTTTGCTTTATTTTTCACTACTTGGGATCTTGATGTATTTTTAATTTCTTTTATATCAATATGTGTGTATGTAATCTGTAATTTCCAAGTAATCAATGTGATTTTGAGTTATTTAGTACAGATTCGTAAATTATCGAGTGCTCCATTCGAAGCCATAAACAATTAATACAGATTTTAGTACAGGTTATAAATGTTGCAAAAATTGAAATTGTCGAACTAATATTTTACTTTCCAACATCCCAATTATCTGATGCGCTTTCCTGTTCATAAGAAAACAGCTTAAAACAAGTTGAGTCGCGTCTGAACACTGCACTTGAGTTTTTTTTTTTTTTCATAAAATGCACTTTGAGATTTGAAACTATGTGAATTCGTCGGATTAAGTGTCCACTGTTTCGGAGTACAGTGTTAAAGCACATTTTCCATAATCTTATTTCGAGTTCATGTGGAGACATTAGAGTGAAATTTGTTTAATATTGTATTAAGAAAAAAAAAAAGGCTGGAGGCGAAGGTGAAAGAATAGTACAAAGTAACAGTCATCTCGCATACCGGAAAGACAAAGAAGACTCTTGACACAAGGTGAGTATAAAGTCCAGGGCTCAATCAGTAAAAAAGTCATACCTTTCTCGGCCTTTTGGCTAAGATCAAGTGTAGTTTCTGTTCTTATCAGTTTAATATCTGATGAGTGGGCCAATGGCCCACACGATATTAAATTTATGTTTTTAGGGTGAAGGTCCGCTCGGATAGCTTGCTATCTGGATCTTCGAGCGTCGCCCTTGCGTTGCACTACTGCATGGGCCTGGCGTAGCCCGCCAATTTAAGTTTCTATTTTCAAACTATGGGAGCCTTGGCTCATCAGTTTTGGGCCCTTGGACTACTAACTGAGATTTGATTAGAATATTTATTTATTAGAGATCTGATTTATTTTCAGGTGAGTCGAACTTGTTACATATATACCTTATTTGGTGGGTGTTATGTTATAAGCTTGTTGAATTCAATTGATATTGTTGGGAAAAATTTTATAAGTCGATATACTTTGTGTACTTTACTGTTATCTTCATACTTGTTATAATGAATCCACTGATTAAAGGATTGATAACGAAGATTACTCCAGAATATTAAAAACTAACTATAACCGAAAAAGGAAAAAAAAGTAATAGTATAAAACATAAAGTCATGAATCTCAAGTGAAACACGTCAAAACAACATGTGTTTTGATTAGTATTTAGTAGTAACCCAAAAACGATTTGAACCAGCTATTAGAAAGTGGGAAACCAAGACGTAAATCATACTACACAACCGTAATAGAACCCAAATTTACACAAATTGATTTCGGTTCCAAATTTATTGGCCCAGAAGCAATGGTTCCCAAACAGAACTGCTGAACTGGCCGGTCTCTGATCTCCCAAAAACTCGTCAATTACAATCAAGCGTGTGTTCTTGTCTCGCGACTTATATACTTCTAAAACGCGCCTTCATCGCGACTGCTCGGCAGATGACATGATTACAGATTCACATTGACGGCGAAGTGTTCACTAAAATATCTTCTCTCAATACTCTTCGTCACGTCTAGTGCGAATTCTTCGATTTCATGTCCAACTGAAGATAACCAAGATGCTCTCCGGTCTATCGGTGCCTGAATCCGCCGCCGAAATCTTCTCTTTGGTAAATTGCAGCTCAAACTCGTTATTCCCGGGATGGCGGAAATCCGTTTCTATTGCTGCGCAGAGGAGAGAGAAGCATAGGAGGTTTTCTGTGAGAAGCGCTTTGAGTGATGGCGGCGGCGGCATTGTTGTTGTTGATGATGAGTTCAAATTCACGCCGTCGTTCAGCGAGTATTTGAAGGCGATGGAATTTCTCAAAACTGAGCGAGATAACACCGATAATGATGGTAGGGGTAGCAATTTCAGTAATAATACTCCGAGAAGGAAGAAGTTCGTCAAGAAAATTGCCCGCGAAGAAGAGAAGAGCAGTGATGTGGTCACTATTGTTCGAGAAGATTCTAGAAAGGGCAACTTTCGCCATGCGGAGATGGTTGTCCGAAACCAGGATGGAGAGAGGAAAATTCGAAACAGAAAGAGAAGTGATGGCAGTGAGAATGAGTCCTCAGATACAGAGAGAGCTGCATTTAGGCCGTTGGAAAATGATGATGATGTATTAATAGGGAAGCCAAGAGTGACTAGGGTAGACATGGAGGAGAGAATCCAAAAGCTTGCTAAATGGTGAGTAGTGGATGAAAGTATTATCAACTGTTTATACAATTATATTTGCTTTGTATAACTTTTTCATTTCTAATTTCCAATATTTTTTTATGCTTAAGTGATTAGTAGGTGTTCATGCTAAGGCGAATTGTGAACTGGGGTTGTATTTAGTCTGTTGCGTTGGAGCTCGACATATATGTAGTATTATTGCAAACTGGATGCTATTAAGTTGGCACAATCATGATGATTTTGTTGTCGTGGTTTGTTTTCCTAGTTAAAGAGAGATTTTTGTTGAATACCTTAAGAATTAAGCATATATATGATATGAAGTCTAAATTGTAATGATTAGGCAAAACTAAGTTTTGGGAAGTAAACTTGCAGTTGCCATATTTACAGTCTCTATTTGGGATACGCTTGATATACTTGGCTGTTATTTTCTCTCTTTAAAACTTACCTTAAGGTAAGACACCATTTTGAAGTAAAGTTGGTCTGTGTTATCTCTAATACGCCAATTTCTGTGGAATATTGTGAACCAGAATCTTTTGTTGGCTCATAATAAAGTAGTTTACTTTTACAGTCTGAATGGTGCAGACATTGACATGCCTGAGTGGAAGTTCTCTGAAATGATGCGAAGTGCTCAAATAAGATTCTCGGATCATTCTGTTTTGAGGGTAGTCCAGATATTGGGTAAGTTGGGAAACTGGAAGCGGGTGCTCCAAGTCATAGAATGGCTTCAATCCCGTGAGCGTTTCAAATCACACAGGCCAAGGTACTTTCTCTACTTCTCAGTCAACAAGCATTACAGCCATTGAGCTATTTCATTGTAAGTAGGCTTCTTGATTGGCCAATTTTATTCATGTAGGATGAACTTAATATTGGTATTACGATGGTCTTAGTTAAAATCGGTAATTTGAGTTGCATTGATTTTAAAATTACCACTTTATGAGGACCGCAGGAAGTTATAGAGATTACCACTTGTCAAAGAAAATGTCCCTTTTGCTTTGATTCTTCTAATTTGTTCATATTTTTCAGACATATTTATACTGCTGCGCTGGATGCTCTAGGAAAAGCGAGGAGGCCGGTTGAGGCTCTCAATCTATTTCGTAGGATGCTGGTAAAGTTGTGCTATGTGTGCTTGTATTATTATTACCTAGCGAAGGCGGATATCTACATCATCAATTCTTCATCTGATTTTCTTTCTCTTTTCTGTTATAATTTTTGTAGGAGCAACTGGCTACTTATCCTGACATAGCAGCTTATCATTGCATCGCTGTCACTCTTGGACAAGCAGGGCATATGAGAGAACTATTCGACGTGATTGATACCATGAGGTCTCCTCCCAAAAAGAAGTTTAAAACCGAATTTCTTGAAAAGTGGGATCCACGACTGGAACCAGATGTTGTTGTATACAACGCAGTAAGAGACGTCCAAGAACTATGCATCTTTTTTCCCTTCTGTGGATGATTTTATTGTCTCCATACTCAACAAGTACACGGTCTATTTGTGGCATCATAATTTTTATATCTTTGGTCATATAATGCATTCTCGATGTATAATACTCATGCAAGTCATTTCTATGTAATAGCCATCCTTCTATTTTTAGAATGCAACTAAATACGAGGCCTTATAGCCTCCAAATATTATCGGAAACTGAATATCATTATCATGCTAAATGCTTCTTACTTGTTTCTTTCTTTATTTAGGCCGTTTACATAATTTCAAGATCTTCAACTCACATTGCTTTCTTATATACTGAATATTTTCGTCAAGTTTAAATTTTTAGAGTTTCTATTTGTCATCTAGGTCCTTAATGCTTGTGTTCAGCGTAAGAAATGGGAAGGGGCATTTTGGGTACTGCAGCAGCTAAGCCAGCAGGGTCAACAACCTTCATGCACAACATATGGTCTAGTTATGGAGGTAAACACTTAATATTCTGGCATTCTTTGCAATCTACAATTCTTAAATCATTTTTCTTCTAATTTGTTTCGCAGTTCCCTTTTCCTGGGAAGTAAAAAAAATTTAGTGTTTTTCGTTCATATCTATTCAATCTTGCTCCAGAATAATAATAAAAATGCTTGCTTGTTTATCAGATTTTATAAATTCATATTGCTTCAGTATCTTCATATTTATAACCTTACTAGGGGAAATTTCTAACCGGATACCCCTACGAAGGAAATTTATTGAACAGTTGATGCCTTTTAGAATCCTCAATTTTACTCACCTTTCCATTAACGCGCTCTTCTGAATTACTAAATGTGTTTCCATTAGAGCAGGTCATGTTGGCATGTGGCAAGTATGATTACGTTCATGGTTTTTTCAAGAAGGTGCAGAAATCTTATATACCAAATGCTTTAATATATAAAGGTAGCTATTGCAATTGCCTTACAGCCTACTGCATTTGTAGATATCACAATGTAAACCTTTTTCGTCTTGTCTGTAGTTCTTGTAAATACTCTTTGGAGGGAACGCAAAATTGATGAGGCCATTATGGCTGTCGATGAAATGGAGAGAAGAGGGATTGTTGGTAATGCTGGTCTATACTATGACCTTGCTCGCTGCCTTTGTTGTGCGGGAAGGTGCCACGAAGCACTAGAACAAGTATGTTTTTTTCACATGTCATAAAGTCGGGACACAAGTAATGTATGAAATTAAAACTCATTTATGTTCTCTCGCTTAAGATATCAAAAGACCGTATTTAGATTAAGAAATATGAATGGAAAATACAAAAAACACTTATTTTTCCCGCAAAGACAAGCTATAAGTTAAATTTAATTCTTTAAAAAAACATTGTAACACGCAATTGAGATGTAATAAAGTATTATTGTGATGTTATAAACCCTAATTGAGATCAATAATCTCTGTTCCTATATTATTTAAATAGATATGTGAATAGTGGATGTTAAATTTAAGAGAATGAAGAGAGCTTTATTTATAAATTATTTGCATAATTTGAATTGAAATGAAAAGGTTATGATAATTTTAAACATGAGTTAATTTGAGCAACATCATGCTTACATTAGCTTTTGTCATGTTGTGTAAATGATCGAGATCTTAAAAACCCCTCTAATGCAAGGATCCATTAGACTTTTGTCATTTTCCATTTGTCATAAAGTTTGGTTTTCGACTAGTTTAATTTCATTCATTTCCACATTAAACTCTCATGTCTCCTCCTCCAATTTTAATCTTCTTTCCTGTTTTTCAGATTGACAAGATATGCAGAGTTGCTAATAAACCACTTGTGGTAACCTACACCGGTTTAATCCAAGCATGTCTGGATTCCGGTGATGTCGAAAACGGGGCATACATTTTTAATCACATGCAGAAGTTTTGCTCCCCTAATCTAGTCACCTACAACATAATGCTCAAAGCTTTTCTCGATCATGGAAGGTTCGAAGAAGCCAAGCAGTTGTTTCTTGCGTTGTTGGACGATGGAAACTTCATTACCCGCGAACAAGATTACAGAGTTAGAGTTATCCCTGATATCTATTCGTTCAATACGATGCTAGACGCATGCGCCATGGAGAAGAGGTGGGATGATCTTGAGTTTGTGTATGCACAAATGTTGAGATATGGTCACCATTTCAATGCCAAACGCCATCTTCGTCTAATTTTGGAAGCACGACGTGCTGGAAAGGTATTTTTCCTAACCTGAAGCATTGTTTTGTATTAGGAGCTCATATTTTCATTAAACAGATTACTCATACTCGTTTATCTCACAAAATGGGAAAAAGGTGGTGTTATTATATATGTTATCGAAATTCCATTCAAACTTCTAACTGTTATAGGACTTGTTTTTAATCTGATTTGACGAAATAATATATCAAACTAAAGCTCTTTTCGTGTACTTTTGTTTAACATATTGAATTATTGCATGTAGATGAAGATATATCACATGTATTTTTGTTTAACATATTGGATTATCGCATGTAGATGAAGAAATATGGGCAGACAATACAGAATTCTTATTTTTAATTTTCTATATATATATTATATACACATAATGCTTTTCCTCTTCATTTCAAAATATTCAGCCATACTTATTTGGATTTTCTTCTTCTTTTTAGTGTTTGCTTTTTGGATAACAAAGGCTACTCCTCTATAAAAAAGTAAGTTTTTCATATTGGGGGGCTATAAATAGATATTGGAACGACGATCTTCTTAAAGAGAATGAAATGAGCTTTAATTTGTATAGTATTTATATCAGCTATAAAATGGGCAGGAAAAAGTCCACTAATGAAAGAGATCCGTTCTCCTTTGTATTATAATCATATCAGTCTTCTGTCAAGAAACTCAATTCCAGTTGTTTTAATGCTTCATCTTTAACTGTGATCCGTATGGCTGGTTGAAACAGAACGTTTGTTTACGTTTTTCTCTTATTCCCTACAAAACACATACAAAATTCATCTCTACTTAATCTCTCTTCCCAACTAAAAAATATAAACAAACAACCTCTCGTAACTTTTTTAGGGTACTTCATTATTTTAAAATAAGCTTCAAATGGAGCCTAAAACGACTGCCTAATTGCTCTTTCAGGACTTGCTTCTGCAGACGACATGGAAACGCCTTGTCGAAGCTCAACGATCTCCCCTTCCTCTGCTCGTCGTAGAAATGTTCTGCATGAAGCTGGAGCAGGGCGATTACACTGCAGCCCTCTCTTACGTCGTCAACTTTGCCAACTTCGACTCACAGGTATTTTCCAGAAAGTCATGGTCAAAATTTTTTGTCGAGAATGCGTATCAGTTTCCAGATCGCGTTCTCGATGAGCTAGTACGCGAGGGAGTTGTTCTTCTCCGTCGGGGCGAAAATCATCCTGCGCTCGAGCATCTGTTAGATTCGTGTAGGGAGTTTTTGAAGAAGCAAAGATTGTTAGATGTGAAGAGAGTAGTAGGAAGTAGGTTTGAAGATGAAGCTGCTTTTGTATGCTGAAATTTATTTGTTGTAAAAATTTGATCAACTACTTGTTTGAGTTAATATAATTTATTTGCACCCCTCGTATAAATTTGATGTACTATTTGTTTATGTTGGGGTGTGCAATCGATTTGTCGGTTAAAAATCGAATTAAGAAATAAATAATCGATCAACTAATTTGAAAATTTATGAACGGAGCTAATAATTGATCAAACTTGTTGATCGGATTATTTTAGTTTTAAGTAAATTTTTTAAATAAATTGATGATATTGAATAAATAAGAAATAATAATATTGGTTAGTTTTCGCAGAAAAAATAAATTATGTGTGTGATTGAGGTGAAAATTTGCTTCGAATGAATGCCCACATTTTCTGCCTGTGCATGCAAAATGCATTGTAGTTATATAATTGGGGATTTTATCTATTTAAAGTTCGAAATGTAGTCATATAATAGATTGTGATAAAAAAAATATATATATATTTAAACTTTAAAGAAAGTAGGAGCTGGGTCAGGATATTATAAGATCTTCAATAGAAAGTTAAAAAAAAAAAAAGAGTATTTTAAATATGAAAAGAAAGGGGCTGCTTATTGCATGACAGTTTGAGAAACACCTCTCTTTTCCATCTATTTTGACTACTATATTTGTATTATATTTAACTTGTAAATATTTTCTTGATTGGCTAATTTATGACATATTCTAGGTGCAGAGCATCTTTAACGTGGACTCCATCACTCAAAATGAATTAATTGGACAATCCGTGCGAGTTTTCTTTCTTTCTTTCCTTTTTTTTTTAAGTAACGTTATATTGGGTATTGATTAGGAAAATGAGCTTATTTCTCCAATGAATTTAAGATGGCTATGCATTTATTTTTGAAATATTAGATAAATGATTGTAATGCAATATGTTTTTGAAAATTCAATTGGATTGCATGTTAAATAAATTATTAAAATTGATTGATTGTTTAATAACATAATAGCATGCGTCGCTCAAAAAATAAAAATAAAAATAAAAAATATAATAGCATGCGGAAATATATGATTTACATTGAGAAAGAAGTCAAAGAATTGATCTCATACTCCATTATTACCCACTTTTACGAGCATTTATTAATAATGAACACATCAACAACAATATATTATGGTGATTCTAAATACAGCCACTAAATTACTCATTATATGCGACTGACATCGCAGACGGAGCAGACAGAAGGGAAGATGTGGAAAATGATTTGGGAATGGGACGGCCTCCAAAGGTCGGGAACTTCATGTGGTTAGTGGCTAGGGGAAGGCTTTTGACGAATGTTGAACGTAAGCGTAGACGACTCACGGACTACAATAATTGTTCGTTTTGCAGCGAGCAGCCCGAAACCTTGATCCATGTTTTAAGGGAGTGTCCACGAGCTTCTCAGCTTTGGCTGAAGCTGGTCCCCAACGAGAAAATGTACTTTTTTTCCAGATGGAATGCAAAGAATGGGTAGTTTCTAACATAAGAAATGCTTCGGAGTTTACGCATTCGGAGTGGCCGACGGTGTTTGGTACGACAATTTGGCAGATATGGAAATGGAGAAATGAGGAGATTTTTAAGGGGA
>AYJT01058843.1:0-23309 GCA_001278415.1 Ocimum tenuiflorum | reverse complement strand
GGGTCGAGACCCACAATCTCGAGCACCACGTTGAGAACGTGGGGGTCGTGGGTTGTGGTCATGTCCCACAATCTCAAGTAGTGTCTAGTGCGTCAGTTAGTTTAGTTAGGATTTCCGTGTTTTTTGGACTTGTTGATATTTTAGCTATCTTTGTCGAATTCAATGATATCTTTTGACTTTGAAAATTAAAAAGCAATTTACTTTTTGGGTTCAACGTTCACGTTGTTCTGAGATTTGGTTTGCCATTCTTATTAGTTTTGTGTTTGTGTTTGTGTTATGAACTTAAGAATTCAATATCTCAATTTCTATGATATATTCCTTTCTGCCTTAATCTAATAAATGAATATATGCCTACATTATTTACCCTGTTATTCTGATAACTCTGAATGTCCATATCTGTTTATATGTTTTTTTATAAACTTGAGAATGTGATGTCAATCTATGTTATATATTCCTTATTAAACTTGAATCTCCTTTCTTTCCTTGGTGCGGGACATAATTAGCAACAATTAAAATATAAGATGAAACAGGAATGCAACTAATTAATAAGATTTGAAGCTTTGTGCATTAATTAGTTCGTATAAGAAAAATGGACTACACATGTTTCTCATCGACTTCTATTAGTGTATATACTTTCTTTCATCATTGGGATAGTTTTTCTTTTTCTTTTTTGACACGATCAAAATTGACTATGCATAAGCCAGCCGCTCTTCCAACGAATTTTCAAGTGTCTACTGTCCTAACCTGCACCACCATTCTGAAGAAGGTAAGCAACGCAAACATTGCACTCTGTAGCCCTGCACCCAAACCCAAATTCAAGAAATCAGCATAACTTTATTTCTCAGCAACAAACACATATATTCAGCTATAACACTCACTCATCTATACTTATCATACGAAAGACAAAACAAGGACTACGACCTGATACCAGATATACAAGAGCTACGATTTTTAACTGTACATTGGGAAACAACTTTGAGGATGTCTAATGCTGGTACAAAAGAATGAAGCAGCAACAACTTGCTATATGACTAGAAATGTAATCTTCAACTCTAATTCGTTTAGAAATCCTTCTCATTCTTGTAAAATGACTATCGTTATGTAGAATTCTACGCATGGACAGACGAGAAGCCTTATTTTCTAGGGAAATCAAGATGACATTTTTCAGATGACCGAATTTTCTCAACAGACACACACTTATAGTCTCATTGGCATCTTTTATATTTCCCCACTTCCAATCCAAAGTATGAAGTTCTTTTACATGATAATCATGCTCAATCTTACAGATAGCAAGCCAGATGCGGGGTGTTACGCTTTCTAACAATAACATAACCATCCAGTGTTGCATCTAATGCTTTCACATTTAACAGCAGAAGATTCTGCATACCTTGTTGTTCAGAGGTTTTTCATTCACAAACTAAAGCACATGGCATGAAGACAGACATAAGTACAGAAAACTGATAGTCATACTAATGTTCACAAGTTACATGAAATCAAAATCTAAAAAACTCTAAAATTAGTAACTAACACAGATCATCAAACACCGAGAAATAGACTACTGACATCATCTTGGCACAAATTTTATCGCATAGTACAGATGCTCAAGAATGGTTGATTGACATAAATTAAAGCAGAAGAAATGAATGTTATATCAGTGCTTTACTATTTTACAAATCTTAGCCACTGAACATGAAAAACATGACATCTGAATGAAGATAAAGTATAAAATACCTTCAAAAAAGATGGTGAATGCTCCTCGGAGGCACAAAAAGAGGCATGACTTTGTTTGTTAATCTTTCCTCGAGAATGGAGTCTATGATGACACACAGTCCCATCTAAAAAATTAATTCTCAAATAATCAGCAGGTCTCAAGGTTCCAAGGAAAAGAATCTCTCATGTACTCATATATCAAAGATCAGAATTTAACTGTCATTTGGAACTGCTGGACTCCTACTCCTGATAAGCTGTTTGAAGAAAGATAAAAATTAGAAATTAGCACCGCAAGGATAAGTGGAAGAATATCTCATTCTAAACAAACAAATTATTTATCAGAAAAACTCAGTTGTAAGTACCAAATTTAAAGCTCAGCTTATCTTATTGCATACAGCAAGATATATATTTATAGACGTAATATAGATTCACAGATGAGAGAAGACAACCAAATTCCACATGTCGTATTGATGCTTCAATTTTGTAATAGTAATTGGGAAATGCTAGAAAATCAGATCTCTAAGCCTTTCTGCCTGCTCTTTTCTGGTGCTCTGATGCAGTTCTTTAATACAAACAGAATTGTAAGTACGCAAAATCAATATGAATAAAAAGAATATCTGGCTGCATTTGGATTAGAAGATTAATTTTGAGAGAACAGTTTCGAATGGCTCAATACAAAAGTGTTTCAAAATTCACCAATATGAATGGTCAATCCAAACATCCATAAATGGATTTCTGCAAGTGGATCTCAAATCCATATCCTAGTTCTTCAATCCAAATACATCCTCAATGAAATCCACAAAATGTCCCATGACTAGGTTCCAGAAGACAAGACATTGGAAACTATAATGGTCCAGTGCAACTGCTAATACAAGATAACAAACAACATATACAAGTAACAGGACCAAGTACCAACCTTGTAAAAGTACTTCTTTCGCAGTTTGATGGCAGTCTGTACACATCTCTTTATTCTGATCTTTAATATATTATCATTAAATATCTGCAAAATAATTCAAATGGAATGTGAATCGCAAGGGCGAGAATGTAAATAAGTCTAGAGACTGATTTCGTAGACTTCAACTTTTAAATGGATACGAGACCTATTCAGCAAACAATCAGTTAAAAATAAGCAAAACGGCGTGCCCTAAGCACTATGCTGACAAAAGAATTATATCAAAGAGAAAATTAAATGGAAATACGAGCCAAATTTTATATATCTTACTAATATGCCAAATTGATAATAATATGAACTCAATATGGCACTACTGCACAGACAGCGGAATGCAAGTCACGTGCCTTTATTAGATCATCAATTGAATGAGTTTCTTTGATTATTTTCTGACGGTTCATAACGAGAATAGCTGCTACACAAAAAACCGGCAACTCATCATCACCATTTTTTGTTGATGACACAAGGGTTTGGATCTGGAAATGTTCATTTCTCGACCAGAAAGGTTTTCCCAAGCCACAGAAAGGTTTAGTAGATCCAGATCTGATTCCTGTATTGTCAGACATCGAACACTCTATAGTCCCATGTTTTTCTTGTATCCCACCCTTGGGACCAACATTGTTACTATCAGTGCTTTCCTCTCCCGATTCATGCTCTGTTTCTTTAGGTAACTGTACAGACAATACCTCTGGGTAGTCATCATCCACAAGACAGGTCAATGACAAATCAAAGTCAGCAGCCCATATCATCTGCATAGAGAAAACATTGAATAGAGCAAATCTTAGTGAGATATCTTTTCCTAATTCACTGGCATACTACAAAAGAAGCATCAAGTGAAATGAATAAAACTTAAAAGTTGTAGCCAACAAAATAACACGATGTGGCTCATGGATGATTATACATGTTGTCACTTGTATATGAAAAAAAATTCTCCGATCAGTTTATTTAAGACTTCATGAGCAAGTGCATCGACCAATGCAAAAGAACAGTTATGAATTTATAACTATATATTTTGGGAAAGGTCGCAGAGATACTCAGTAAATAAGGCACAAGGTCAAACACATTTGTTAAGAAATGTCATTTGCCTGATGTTACTCCCTAAATGTCTACGTCTACTTCCTAGTTAATGAATTCCCATAGTCAAAGAGATGAGGGAAAGGATAAACTCAATACATTGCTTCTTGATGTATGTCCTCTTCTTTCCCATGATCACGATAAAGGCCAAATAGTAACACTACGAGAAGCTCTGAAGAAAGATGTTTCATTCTAAATTATGTCCTGGATTCTTAGTTTCTTACTTATCTTTAATTCATGACGTTTTTTTGATGATATACACTGGGAACAAGCACTAAGAGTAAAAGATGTGTGAAACATAATTTTCTGAACTGACAACAATAAGCAGGTGAGTTATAAGTTATTAAGTATTAATACAAAAGATAAACCCCAATGCTGGGGTTGGTCTCCCAGCTCTCATTCTACAGAATTAACAGTCACAAAGTTCCAAATCTCGAGTGAGCAATCATTTCATGTTATTTAGTTGCCACTGCGCTTTAATGTAATGATAACAATGGTTATTTATGCAGAAAAGAAAAAAGTTTTGTCCTTTCAGACATCTACATATCAAATAATTTGAGATCCTCATTCAGCATTTCGGAAATGTGCTCAACCTTTTCAACAGGAAAATCCTAATGAATACTCAATTGATCTCGCGACTGGAATTTATTATAGCAATGGAGATGGAATCAGAAACTGCAATACTTCTTCTTAGTCATTTTTCTTTGGTGCTAAATTCACCTGTATATGACAGCCTTAGATGTATCAATCATGTCATAAACCCACCTTCCATAGTCAAGGTCTAAAGAATGGTATGATGATTGAATATGAACACAGATTAATAGCAAATACTAGCTATAGCCCTCGACAATTCAAATGCTTCAAGGCACAGAGTAGTAGCTTTGAGTGAGATATCAGATAAATAATTAAAACAAACAAAACAAAACAAAAAAGAAGCACTGTTTCAATATTCAGATAATACAAGACAAATAAAGATGTATCAGACACAGACCTCCCACATGCAAAGAGCTTCATTGAAAGATAATTCCCGACGGAAGAGTACCAGCAGCATGCGAAAAGCAAAATGAAGGCTTTCAGCACCTATGTGGGACAAGTGAGAAAACATCTCTCTGTCTGTAAGTTCTAATATATGCCAGAGTGCTTGCAATTGCTTCATGACACCAGTTGGCCCTTCCATCTTAAAGTTCTCACGCTGATGATCATTGATATTTAGCAAACTAAAGCAGTAGGAAATCATATGAGGAAAAGTTGAGTCAAAGAAAAATACCGTTCTCCTTATAAGCATCTCAAAGCACCAGAAAGCATCAGCGTCATCCTCAAAAAGAACAATAAAAGGGGACAATAAATCACTCATGCCTGCAGATCAGCAATCATGTCATGTTAGTGCAAAGTCCACTACCAAAGTTGATGCTATAGAAGAATAATAAAAAATCAAAGCATGACCTTGGCAGTATCCTGTTGCAGGATCAACCCATGCATATACAGCAAGAATATCCGACATCCTAGCTAAATTTTTTGTGTCCTCGTAAAACTCAAGATGGCTATCTGTTCTGACTACATCAACAACTGGAGAGGAAAATATTCTTAATGCCCTAATTAATGGTAATAAAAATGCTCACAGGGTTATTAAACTTAATTTGAACAAGATAATGCAAACAAATTTACTAGTTTACCAATTCGGTGCAGAGTCCAAAGCCATTCAGAGACTCTATCTCCATTTGCAGATCCTCCTTGGGCTGTAGTTCCATACTTGGCTGGTATATCTGGTGCGTTTGATATCCTAATTTTGCACGTCGGTGCTTTATATTCCCTCTTATTTGACCGAGGAGAATCATCCGCATCGCAAAGGATAGCTTTACCATTAGAGTTAGCATGTACTGAGACATCATTAGATGATAAACTATTTGATTCCGCAACAAGATCTGCATTATTGCTAATCTTAAAAGTGTGCATATACTCATCTTCATATCCCATTTTAAGGCTAGTCGAATTTTTGTGCTCGTGCAACCCAATTACATCTCCATCTTTGTTATTTTCTTCAAATAAATTTGTAAAGGGTAAAGCAGGGAAGTCCAAATAACTTTCAGATATATAGTCGGAGTCCTGTGTTCCATTAGCAGTTGGGGAATGGCAGTGGCATGGATCAGGAGAAGGTGGATAACTAGAGGAATCATATGCTCCTCCCATATTGCTCCTTCGTACGGATAAGAGGTCACTATAATCACTAGAGCTTTTCTTCAAACATGTATAAGATTTATCTGTACAGTTCCTATCTAAAACAGAACTAAGATCTTCTCTGATAGTATCGGCTTCTGAATTTCGTTCCATTTGGACTTCAACATCCCTTTTCCCATCTTCGTTGGAACTCATCCTCATGTCCATGACTTTAGAGCCTATGACATAAGCCAGGGAACCAGTGCCAATGCTAGAGTGCATCATCTGACATTCCCTGACAAGGTCTTTGTAACGCTCTCTGCAAAAAGTTTGTAGTTAATCATTCACAATGGCTACAGAAATGACTGGAAACAGAATAACACATCAAAAGTTCGACTTCTAGATTTGTCAACTTTTGCAGTAAATAATTGAGCAAAAATAAGGCAGCCAACATGTGAAAGTACACAATACTTTTCTAGGTAAAATATGATACATAATTATCTTAACAGGGAGTGGTCAAAATAATTAACATATAAATTTATAATATATCTGTTATGTAAAAAGGGTGGCACACCATATATTAATAGTCTTATACAAGATAAGAAATAAGAATGTAATTCTCAATAAAAAGAAATTCTCTGTGATTTTTAGAATTCAGTCCTACTAGCTGGCCTCAATTTCGTTAACTAGCAGCTCCATATTGGTTTAAATGACAGTTTGTTATAATCTTTAAAGTTCATGAGCCCAATACTTCTGTTATTATGACAAATAACACATTGCTATAAATTTAGTTTAGTTTGACTTGAAGATAGTTATCTTGACATGCAAGAGCGGTATTCCAAATTTCAATAAATTAAGGATGCAATGGAGTACATTTTGAAACTTCGTCATCATGAATAATGATGTAGATGTAATATATTTAATTGTTCTTCTAAAAAGTATATTCAATTGTTCATCCTAGCTCTCAAGGCCCTCCCCCAGTTTGATCCTGGTTCCATACCAAATTCAAAATGGACCACATTACAGATGCTAGTGTTAAAACCATTTTCCATCGAACCAGCGCAAGCCCTTCATGTGACCAATCATTGTTTCAAACCCATTGAAACATATCGAATGCAAGTATTAAGCAGTCAGATAACAGGGTCTCAGCACCTGACTATTTAACTCTACTTATTTTAACAGTCAACTTAAATCACCATATTCACCAAAAGATCTTGTTCAGTTACTGAAGAACATCACATATGAAACCAGTCAAGTTACTCTGAACCATTTAAGAAGAGAGAGAGAAATGACACTAAGTTTGCACTAGAACTTTAAGGGATTGGAACTATAATTGCAGTGGAGAAGTTAAAGAGATTCCAAGTATACCAGCCAAAACATTCCATAAGAAGCAATCCAACTAAAGCAGTGAGAAAATAATATTTACCTCCTAGCAGCCCTTAATTGCCTCCTGTGTTCAGCAGTGCTGCTCAACGAGTAACAACCCAAAAGAAATTCCCAGACTTCAGCTCGTATGGAAGGGTCAACACCCTGACATGAAAAGAGGCACTTTTATAACTGAAAAGTAATAGGTTTTTGGATTTAATCCCAAGAAAAGCAGCTATAGATACTTATAGAAGTACAATCAACCAAAAACAAATATTAACAAGGAACTTCAAGATAAGTAAAAACGCCATCCCTAAAAATTGAGTGAAGGAGAAATATTCTTGATAAATTAATTGAAATGGGAAAACGTATGGGCATACGTCCAAATTACAACAACGTTCAATTATACAATCTAAATTTGCCACAAGTCTAAACTCTGATATGAAAATATCTACAATAGGACCAGCTGTAGAAACACATCAGACGTACCCCCAGAATGATCAACTTCAGCACTTTCCGGAAACCAAAAATCTTTCCATCACTATCAAATGTCGACTGCCACTTATCTGGCTTAAGCATTTTGCCTACCTGTAAGGTTCCAATATCAAAATATGAGAAAGTTGTTCATAAGCCGATATCAATCTTCAATATGTGATATGAGATGTGCAATACCAAAACACTACATCTGACATTTCACTTGACGGCTGAAGTCATAATATAATGGAAAAAAAATTGGTAAAGCTGCTGAATGCCAAGCAATTTTATTACTGATTGGCTACTTAAATTACTAGTGTATCCAAACTAACGAGTTAATAGTGGAAGATGTACGAAGATCCTTTATTTGACCTTTTTGCCTTTGTTAAATCACATTTTTGTATTGAGCCACCCCCCCTCCTTCCCAACTCATAATGTAACACTCGACCTTAATCCATGCCACATTAGAAAGATGGGTAAAATGCAATAGGAAGAACAGTGCTGAGATTCTTACGGTAGGAACAACCTTTAATGGGGATTGATAAAGACAAGGTTCCCCAATATCGCGAACAATCGAACTGACCCTCTGAAAACTCACTGGAGCTACACATTTCCATTGCTTCTCGCCACCGTCAAAAGACATCACCTAAACCCCACTCCCCTACCTCCGTGAGAATCTAAAATCCTCAGCTTATCACTCTCCACGAAACGACAAAATCATCAACTTTCCAACAATCTTGGCAGTTTCATCAAAAACAAGAAATTCACAAACAAGCACTCGATCGAGAGAAAGCAAATACAATTAAACCATGGTCCATGTATACATTACCCAATCGTAATTATCAAACAAACAAAGGTGCGGATACATAAGCCTCCCCGATCAGAAATAACTGCTGCGAGATAGAATAATCAGATCTAATTTCAGAACATAATTAAGGAAATTAGTTACAAGACTGCAAAAATTATTCGAAACAATCATATGAAGAAAACAATCATCCTAAAACTTCTTCAATTTACCCCTCCAAGAACGATCATTTTAACAGGAATTGCAATCGCAGAAACACAAACTAATCACACGAATGAATATGTGAGTCTAATTAGAGGATGTATAAGGCAAATAGAAATGCACCTGCCAAATGGGAAAAATGAAAAATCTCTGACCATCAGAGATTGAAGGAGAGCGTGTATGACCTGCGACGCCATTAACACACGAAGATCGTTTCTTTTTCTACCCCTTTTTTCCTTTTTTTTGTTTCTTCTAGTTTTTTTCAAGTTAAATTAAATAACAAGTTTAGTCAAAAAAAAAAAAAAGTTAATATTTTTTACTTCGGTTAACAGCACCAAAATGAGTTGTGATTTAAAAACTTTTTTAATTTTTAACCGGTTTGATTATCACGAGTTATACGAGTATGAGTTTAATCGTATATAAGAAATGAATTTGAGTTTCGCAATTAAACCCATTATATTAAATGGATTTTAATTATTTTCAATTATTATGGGATCAATTCACAATTCTATTTTAAAAATCACATACCACAAAATGTGTTTTTGTATTATTATATTTCCTTGTTTCGAAAATAGAATTGGAGTACGAGAATATTGGGGATGTATTCATCCTTAGAATTAGAATTGGGGTGTAATTTGAAGTTACAACAAAATTATGTACTAAAAGTGCTTGAGAAGTTTCATATGAATGCAACAAATATATCAAAAGTACCTATAGCTCAATACATTAAGAACTCTGATAGAAGAAACAATCTTATGAATATAACAAAAAGGAGATGAATAAACTGTATGCAAATTTAGTTGGAAGTATCATGTATATCGTGATATGTGTAAGACCTAATTTGGCTTACTCCATTAATATTGCCAGCAGGTAGGGCCATAAAGGAATAAAGCTGATCGTAAGCTACTTGAATATTGATTAAAAAGCTCGTTCGAATCTTGATTGTTTAGTAAATAAATCGAGCTCAAGCAACGAATTAAGCTCGATAATTTAACGAGCTGAGCTCGAGTTTAGGTGTATTCGGTTCCCTAAGCTTGTGAACATGTTTAAATTTGAGGTCAACCAAGCTCAAATTCAAGTATGATTTCAAGCTCACAATCTATTATTTGTCCTTAGTATTGGTGGTGAAAGAATGTTGCCCAATAATCTAGATGACTATAAAACTATAAGTAAATCAATACTTTTTTCAATAACGAATCAGGGTCAATTTTGACAAAACAGGGGCCCTAGGGAGAAAAAAAGAATTCAGACCCCTAAATTTTTTCACACACATATTTTGAATTAAGTAGAGATATAAATCAAAGATAAGTTGTGTGTAAATGAGAAAAGCTATTTAAACAAAAAAAAAAAACTTATTAAATAAACATATTAAACTTAATATGGTCATAGCTGGTTAATTAAAATTAATAGAATATAAATTGCATGATCTCAATAGGTTAAACACTCATCTATAATGCAAACAAGTAAAAAAAATCACAAATACTACAATGCTCATTATTTGAGCATAACGTATGTTGGGGATGATCAAAGTGAGTTAGAATAATAACACACTAAAAAAATATATAGACCATATTGAGTAGAGACATGCCTTCAGAAAAAGAATAGAGATATGAATATATATAAAAAATAAGAGAGGGGGTTGAATATAGTTAGCAATAAGAATTGTTATTATAGTGAATGATAAATGTAGAAATAATTTTAATAAATATTTATTAATATTTAATTAGTAAAAAGAATTTATGCCCCATAAAATTGGGCCCCCTAAACATATAGAAGATTGATAGATTACTTGAAAGGTAACGATACTTATGATTAAATAAGAAAATAAAATTAACTTAAAAGACTTTCAATTATTTGAAATGTGGTGATACTTATGCAATATTCAACGTTTTGACTTCAAGAAAAGTGATAGAATAAGTGAAAAAATTTAAGAGGTCTTATTGCACTATAATAAAAAAAGAGAAAAATGAAGAGTGTAAGATGAAAAAAAGCAGATATTAAGAATTTTATTAAATACTAACAGATAGAATATAATTATTTTTAATTTTATATTACATATATCTAGTGAACAAAATAAATTGGGGGGCCAGGGCGGCGCCCCTCGTGGCCAACCCCAAGGGCCAACCTTGATAAGAATGCATCAAACTTGACTTGATCCAAAGTCAACTTCAGTTCTAGTTTATTTTTCATGAATTGGGTTCGTCATTTTACTACTTGGCTCAACTTGGTTTGTTTACACAAGTTAAAGCAAATAAATGATCAAATTTGAGCTCAAGCCAAAAATTAAGTTCAACAAATATTTTGACAAACTAAGCACTAGCAGAGCTCGAATCAAACTTGGGCTTCCATGACACAACTCGAGTCAAGCTCGATCATAGAAAATAAAATTCTACTCGAGTTCGAACTAGAAAGTTCCAACTTCCAAGTAGAAGTAGGTTGTACTACAACAAACAGTGTATTCATGTAGGCACGTTGAAGTTATACCAATAATATTTTACCCATTCAAGTAATTTTGAGTAAAATAGGCTTGTTTATTCTTTTTTCTTTTTCGATGATTGCAATTGAGTACATAAAAACTGGGTTTACTGATGTTCTTCAACTTAAAATGTGTAATCTAATGAAAATGTGGTTAATGTCTTTTTAAATATGGGACGATCAAATTTGATTTGTCATGAAAGTAGGGCCAAATGTATATTGAAATCAATCGATCGCTTAATTGATACATTGAAAATTTTTCTTGTCCGTGTATCCTGCTAGTCTCTATGTGAGAGTTGCAACTCTATTATTTAAGTCCAATGTTTCTATTAGGGTATCAAATTTCCTAAACTTTCAACATCTACATACTTTCATACCGAAATTCAAAGTATTAGTGCCAATAATTTTATTGGAAAATCCAATAGATATCAAGTACAATTAAAAAGAGAATTATTCAAAGTGACAACAATAGTTATCATATTTATCATTTACAAAATATAAGTTGTATTCATATTTAGACTCAGATACTTTTTTGAGTTCACTGATTTTAGAACATATTTTCTATCATATGCATGATGTATTATAATTGAGCATGATATATATTTAAATAGAACTAGTATTTCACCCATTATTTTGTATTGAAATAACAATAATATGATTAGAGTTATAATTATATCGACTGAAATAACGAATCATTTAAATATAACATTTATGAGTTTAAGGCTCCGGCTTTTTTTAAGTTTTTTTTTGCCCATAAAAGTGTATTTTACATTTTTCCAAAAAAATTATTCCCCCAAAATACATTCAAAATTTATCTCTACTTTTTTCTTTCTCTTCAAATAAAGAAAATGCAACTAAACATTGTTTTCTAATTTTTTAGAGTACTTTACTTTTTAAAATAAATTTCAAACATAGCATAAGTGAATGTGTGTATAATAAATTGTACCACAACTCAAATATCCATGTGGGAACTCTAGTGTCATGCCCCAATCTCCTGAAAGAGTCGGTTTATCAGGATAGGACGGTAGGAGATTAAAGAATGGGGGCACCAAGCTGATGGTTCATTGTTCAAGTTCGGTATTTATTGAATTAAAATGGAAAGAAACATAGAAAAGATTGAGAAATCAAGTTCACAACCTAAACATATAGAACAGACTGGAATGTTACATTGGAATTCTCAAAATAGCAGCGAATATATATCAAGATATGTAAACTCTAGACTTATCATGATGATGGCCCAACAATTATCATTCCCATAGGCTATTATACTGCACATTTACGTGAAATGGGTGAAAAACAATTAAAAAAATTATACTATTTTGTTTGTATTAATCAAGTATTTAATACAAAAATTTATTCTCTACTTAATGCATATAACTTGAATTTTGGTAAATGAGTTTCAACTTCCACCTGGCTATATATAGAATAAATATAATTTTATATAATAGTTAGATATATCCGGTGACTTTAGTTTTTGCATTCGAAAATTTGTAAGTATTTAAATAATTGAAAAATGTATAATTTGATGAAATTTGTCATCTTTTAGCCAAGAAATTTATTTTGTAGGGGTATGCAACTTCTTTTTCTCATTTTATTAATAATTGGATCATAGTGTACATATTAAGTTTTGGTTCTTAATTACCTTATATGAGTAACGATTTCGTATCACAGACATGCACATAGCTTGTTTCAATGGTTGTAATAAATTAATAATTGAGCGTATCCATCACTCAAAAAAAAAGAAAAAAATTGAGCGTATCCACATTCTATATAGATAAACGCCCATAAACTCTTTCACTCAATCTTTCAAAAAAACAAAAAAACGAATCGCGAGAAATTTGTTTATCCTCTGAAGATGTGTATGTACCTGATAGATTTCATTCTCATTTCTTAGGCAAATCACGTATAAGAAACAGACCATATAGGGTAGGTATGGTCATATATTCTAAAATTTGGTCAACTCGGGGATTTTATCCACGCCTTTCAAAAATAGGGTAAAACATCCTCAAATTTTTATCGTTATGTTATTTTATCATACCATCACTGACGATGTTAATACCGTGCTCCGTCACACGTTAAATTATACATCGGTGCCTACATGTATTTTTTTTAATATTGGGAGAAGACGAAAACGACGTCGTTCATTTGGGCCTAGGCCAAACGATGTCGTTTTGAGTGAAAGAACAAAAGAGGGCTAGGGTTTCTTTTTCACCAAAATCTCAACACACTTCCCCCCAGTTTCCTCTCCTCAGAAAAATGCAGACACCTTCTTCGGCGACTTCTTCTCCTCGTCAGCTTTTGCCGGCAAGGGCATACCTATTAATTCGCATTTCCCAATTTTTTACCCATTATTCACCTTCATCTACGTGAATGGCATCGAGTTCTTCCCGAAGTGGTGGATCGATTAATTTGGGTGACGCAATCAGGGACGAAGAATCAATTAATTCGAAGGTGGCTTGTAAACATGGAGATTTCTTCAGCCCCTCTTTTGTTCTTGTAAATTAGGGGGAAAGTGTGCTCAGATTTTGATGAAAAAAACTCTAGCCCCCTTTTGTTCTTTTACCCAAAACAATGTCATTTGGCTTCGGCCCAAATGACATCGTTTTCGTCTTCTCCCAATATTAAAAAAAAAAATACACGCTGGCGCCGACATGTAATTTAACGTGTGACTGGGCACGATATTAACACCATTAGTGACGGTAGAACAAAATAACATAACGGTAAAAACTTGAGGATATTTTATCCTACTTTTGAAAGCTGTGGATAAAATACCCGAGTTGACCAAACTTCAGGATATTTGACTCTAATTACCCAACCGTTATATTAGAAAGAAAGTTCGAAACCAAATTGATATGCTCACTAGCCGATGAAAGCAAACCCCATTGTTTAGATTATGTTTGGTCTCATATAATTACAATGTTTAATAAGTTAATAATGTCAAATTGACTTAAAAACCAATAATTAACATTAAAATATTCCCTCCAACTGAAGAAAAACATTAAAATGGTCCCTAAATAACATTGTTGGAAATAAAAGTAACCTCCTCGCTCACGTAGTCCACTAATCAACTAGTTAAATAATAATAAGAAAAATGAGTACTTACTACTTTTGAGACACGAACAACTCTATTTATTTATTATAGCAAGTGGTATGATACAACGTAGTCGTGTTAGAATCTGCATTCGTGATAGCGACTAGCTTTCTGACTTGACAAATATCTGAAATCGCCATCTGCATATATGTGACGGTGTGTGTTTCATTCTTCCTTTTATTGTTTTTATTAAATATTTTTCGTTTAAATTGTACTTCTCTCTTGAGTTTGGAGCAGAGTAGAGTGAGAATCTTTCTTTCCACGTGTTGGCATAACTGCTGTTCACGAATCTCGCCTCCTTCCGACAAAACAATAACAAGACTTGTCAAAGGTATTTCTGGTACGAGTTTTCACTGACATAGCATGCACTGCAGGAGGTACCTTTTTTCTTGGTTGATAGAGATACTACTACTATCCCTATAATTTCATTCATTCAACGAACCACTAATTTCTCAGTTATTTCTGGTGATTTATTTTCTTTATGAGTCGCAGGAGCCATAATCTCAAATTCTTCCCTTCTTGTCTTTCCGTTTTTCTTTTAGGAAAATAGAGAAATATTGGCTCACTTATTTCTAGTAATTTTTATGGGATTTAGCAAGAACTACAAAAGATGATTAAGATTTCAGCTTAAATTCGGCCTTGGGGGAAAAGAAAGTTAAAAGAAAAATAGAATCTTAATTTAGTAGAAGAAATTTATCGTGAAAATAATGTCAAGTTGGAATTCGTCGAATAGGAAACAGGCAGTGGACAAATTCAAATTCTCTTTCTTTTCTTTTTTCTTTTTCGGTATTTTGGATTCTTGAATGCGTGAATGTATATTCTTGTGATTTTCAATTTTAAACTAGTTTCAGCATGCTGTGGTATTGGTGAATTTTTATTCGTGGTTTCATTAATTTTAGAACATATTTTCATTGGCATGCATGATATATTATAATCGAGCACGGTATGTAGTTAAATAGATTTTCTCCACGGATCGGACACCCCATTCCAAGTACAAACAAGTGAGTGGGATTCAACGTGAACTTCTGCCATTAATTTCTCGTTTTTTGTTACAAAAAAACACAACTTTATCGTAATATTATAATCAGCCAGCATGATGTCATTGACAACATATATTGTAGGGATATTGATTTTGGGTTTATAATGGTGAGGACTGATCATGTTATAAGAATATCGCTACAACTCTTATATGTGTGTTTCGATCAATTTATCTTTATTAAAAAGAATTTCGATTGCTCATGGGGTTCCCACCCATGCATCGTCCCTGTAATTACCTATCTTGATGTCGTTATCATACTTTATTAACACGCACATAGCTTGTTTGCACGTTTTTAAATGATTAAGTACTGTATTCTACATTTTATAACTCCCATAAACTCTTTCCTCTCACGGCTTTTTTCTTTTTTTTTCATTTTTAGTAACCATAATTTCTTCTTCTTCTTCTTCTTCTTCTTCTTCTTCTTGATATGTCCCCGAGAGACTTCCAAGATGTATTTGATAAATTTCATCTTTACGCATCCATTGCAATACTCCAGTACCAGTTGACAAATAGAAGCCAATTAGATTCAAACCCATCGGAATGAAAGTTTCCAACCAAATTGATATCGTCACTTTCTCGATGAAAATGAAGCAATCCCCCTGGATGATGTTTACTTTATATGTGGTCTCAAATAATTACCATGTTTGATTAATGAGTTAATTATGTTAAATTGACTTCAAAACCAATAATTAACATTAAAATAGTGGCTAAGTATTAATAAAGGCAATCCGGCGCCCACGTAAATAAAGCTAATAAATTAATAGTTGTACACGTCAATGAAGTTAATAATTAATTAATTTATTATTCCAAGTGGTTTAATATGCGGGGGTCGTGTTTTAGAATCTAGTATGCTACTCCCGGTGATTCTAAGAATCTGGTCGTTGCTTTATGATATGATAGTGACTACTTTTCTGACTTTACACACCAATCTCTGAAATTGTGGTCGAGTATATGCTTTTATCTTAGTGTTTCATTCTCATTATATCATTTTTCAATCTCAATTTGTTCGTCTAAATATGAGAGTAAATTGCCACATTCGGGATTGTAGTTTAATTTTGCGTTACTTCGAAATGCGGCACGCTGACTCAATATTTTAGTGTTGAAAAATTGAAATCGTCCTATATTTGAATAATTTTTGATAGTTTGTACATTTATTTGAAATTTCAGATAATTTGTATTATATTTGACAAAAGACGCAAAGTTTGTAATATAATTGAATATTTTCCTTTCAATTAATTCATTACAAACACCCTATTTAATTTCTCAAATGATGCACCGGGTGTGAATCTCTCGTTAAACATTTGTGTTACACTACATATTACATCGAATTTTTATTATGTTTAGTTAATATTTTTTTCAATTTTAATTTTATATGCTTTGATTTAGTTTTACAGACATCATGTGAGTTTGTTAGATTCAATTAAGATATAAATTATTTACAAATATTATTATAAATAATTGATTTTTAATTGTCAATAATTGACAAATAATGTCTGTAAAGCTAACTAAATTATATAAAATTAAAATTTAAAAGATATTAACTAAATAAAAATTGATCTGTGACATGAAGACGAAGTGTAACATTTTATTAATCTAGAGTAGACCAAGGAGGGGGCTTAGGGGGGCTTCAACCTCACCTACCCCCTCAACATCCAAACAAGAAGTAAATCTTTTTTAATAGTATTATTTTGGATTCTCGAAAAATAATCTCATATTTCTCTTTTTTACGATTCTGAACTGTATTTTTGAGTTGTAGAATTGAAAAAAGATGATGCATTTAAAAAAAACTGAATAAATTCTACAACTTTACTAACACATTAATAGGAGTTCATTTTAATTCTTTATTATTTTACAATAAAAAAAGTGCTCATATAGATGGAATGCATGACTCTTCGTCATCTTCCAATGACTTGTTGATATATTTAATTTATTTAAGTTAGTATTAATATATTAAAAAGTTCCATTTATATTGCTATTATACTTGTTTTGCTTCATTGCATGGAATATGCAAAATATAATGGATTCTTTCTAATAATATTTTCTGGTTCCTCACCACCACCGGAGTAGAGCGAGAATCTCTCTTTCTCACGTGTAGACATATGTAGCTGCACTTCACGAATCTTGCCTCCAGACAATAAAATGGACTTGTCGCAGCCATTTCTCTTACGAGTGTCGCTGACTAAAACATGCATGCAGGGGGTACTTTTGTCTTGTTTGATGCTACTTCTGCTCATATTATTCCACACCATTTGTTTTCTTTTCTTTTCACATTCTATTTCTGATAATTTATTTTCGTTATTAGTCCCAAGAGCCATCATCTGAATTTCGGAAGATAGAGAAATATGAGCTCACTTATTTAAAATAATATGGTTTTTGGATTCTGGGATTATGCAAGAACTCTAAAAGATCGATGTTTAAAATCGGCCTTGGGAGAGAAGAAAATAAGAATTCGTTGCTTCATAAAAATGACGTCTAGTTGAAATTCGTTGAATAGGAAACATGCAGTTGAAAAATTCGAATTCTCTTTCGTTTTAGGTATTATTTAGTATTCTTTTGTTGTACTTGAATGCATGAGCACTCTTGTGTTGTAAATTGTAATATACTGGTGATTTCAGCCAAGTTTCGGCACAGAGTGAATTTTTTATTCGTAGTTTCACTGGTGATAATTTGGAAGTAATCTTGCAGGAATATCTTTACGTTGGTTGATTAACACTTCCTTCCTTTACACCATCTGTTTCGCTTCCAAGGTAAGTGCCAAGGATTTTTCGACTTTTCCAAATAACTTGTAGTATAAGATCAGATCATATATTTGATGTGCATGTGTTTATAAGGGTGAAAAGAGAAATACTGTTTATTTTTTATGAAGCTATTGTTAGCTATATATGGTATATTGATTAGGAAAATAATAGTAGAAACGACTTGTCTGTTGCCTTTATAATTGCCTAGAGACTAGCTAGAGATCGAGTTTCATTTGGAGTTGTGGTTGTTCATAATAGGCTGCTACCATTTGTTGGATACATATCGAATGGATGCATCAGATTCAGAGCATGCTTTGAGCAGTGTTGTAGAGCTGGAGAAGTATGAGGAACATGATGATTACTGGTCTAGTAGCCCTAGCTACTATAACTTATCTGATCAAATGGTTCCCTTTTTCGCCTGGCCGTTCCCCCCTACAAGTTTCTCACCCTTATGGGGGTTGGACTCTTTGGAAGATTATAATACTGAAATGTCTGATATGGCGAAGACTGTGATACCGAGGCCTCTTAAGTCATCTCTGGATGAGAAGATGCTGAAAACATTGCATCTTTGTTTACAACGACTTGGAGGGGGCACTTTGGCCCAAGTATGGATCCCAGTGAGGAATGGCAACGGGTATGTCTTAAGAACTAGTGAACGACTTTTTTTACATGATGGGACACTTTCTGGATATCGTGAAGTTTCTAGATTATTTGCCTTTGCTGCTGAGCCTGGAGCCAGCTCTGCTCTCGGGCTTCCTGGCCGTGTCTTCACCTCAAAGGTGCCAGAGTGGACTTCAAATGTGATGTACTATAATGAAACTGAATATTTGAGGGTGCACCACGCCCTTAATCATGATGTTCGTGGATCTCTTGCTCTACCTGTGTTTGAGGATGATTTGCACGGAAGGTCGTGCTGTGCTGTTCTGGAGCTGCTTACTACTGAGGAGAAGCCCAATTTTGATTCAGAGATGGAAAATATTTGTCATGCTTTACAGGTTTGTTAGTGAACCTTTATGTTAAATCATCATTTCAACATTATATTTGTGCTGCATATAGTTTGTGTAGTTCATGTCTCAGGCTGAACAAAATTTGCGGAATAAATTACACACGTAGTTATTACACTAATGGAGCATATTATGTGACAATGGTTTTCTCAGTTTTAGATGGGATTCAATATTAGCATCCAATTGTAGTAATGTATATTAAATAACTTCTCTATCCTTGGTTATTAATGTTTTAGGCTGTGGATTTATGTAGCAGACTACCTCCTTGGCTTTCTCCCCAGGTACCGTTCGAAGTTTATTTTCATCATTGCTTTGATTCATTTATCAGGATGGCCATTCATCAGAGCTCCTGTGAAAATGCAGAGTCTTTCAAGAAATCAAAACGCGGCTTTAGCTGAGATCAAGAACATCTTATGTAACATTTGTCATGCTCATCAATTGCCGCTTGCCTTGACATGGATTCCTTGTAGCTACACAGAGAATGCTGCTCATAATGAGACTATAAAAGTGCATGTTGGAGGACAAAATGACACACATATACTCTGTCTTGAAGAAACTACCTGCTATTGGTGTGATACAAATATGGAGGGGTTTGTGCATGCATGCGCTAACCATTTTCTCGAATCAGGAAAAGGTCTAGCGGGAAAAGCGTTACAATCAACCGAACCTTTATTCTATCCTGACATAAAGGAATTTCATGTAAGTGAGTACCCACTAGTTCATCATGCTCGAAAACTTGGGCTAAGCGCTGCTGTTGCTATCAGGCTAAGGAGTATTTACACTGGTCTCAATGATTATATACTGGAATTCTTTCTTCCAGTTAATGTGAAAGGCTCTGTGGAACAACTACTCTTACTTAATAACCTTTTGGAGACCGTCGAGAGGATCTCCACCAGTTTGATAGTAGTTTCAGATACAAATTCTAAACCACCAGTTATGAATGATCATTCACCCAAAAAATTTGTTGGGACTACAGAAATGGCAAAAGATGATCCTCCTAAACAGGTACCTCCAAATACCTAATGCCTTTTTCTTAGTTCCTTTAATGAATAGCTTTCATTGATTGTTGCAATTTTTCTAGACGATAATCGGATTTAGGAGACAGGTGGAGAAGAAAAAGAACTCAAGTGAGAAGCTCATTAGCTTGAATATTCTTCAACAATACTTCTCAGGAAGCCTCAAGGATGCTGCAAAAAACCTTGGTGGTGAGTGATTAGTTTCTTGAATAACCTTACATTTTGAAAAATTGTTCAACTTTCCCTCTCTTAGTTAATGAAATCTAACATGTTTTTTTTTTTTTTATTTGTAGTGTGCCCAACTACTCTCAAAAGGATATGTAGGCAACATGGAATCTTTCGATGGCCTTCTCGCAAAATCAAAAAGGTTGATCGTTCTTTGAAGAAAATACAAAGTGTGCTTGAATCTGTTCCGGGCATGGAAGGAGGATTAGAGTTTAATCCAACTAAAGGTGGGCTTGTGGCAACTTTCTCCATGGCCGAATTTGACAAGAGTAAGAATACACTTGTCCAAAATTATGTAACCTATGAGACCATAGACATGAAAAGGGAAGAATTTCTTTTAGATGTGAACCATAGACATGGTGTTTGTTGTTCTTCGAAAGGAGCAGAGGTTTTTGATGGATCCAGATTGGCTGCATTAGATACGGAGCCATCATTGCCAGCTAGTCTTAGTACTACTCCTTGGATGGTTCCAAGCAATTCTTTCCTTTCCAAAGATGGGAATAATAGTTGGGAACTATATTCTAAGTCTAATGGAATTTCAAGTTCAATAGTTGATGGTGACTCGTGGAGTGGGTCTGGATCTGTGGTAATGATGAGTGGCAGTTCATCAAGCTCAGGAAGTTTAACTGAAAAATCACCCCAAAGGAAAGAAGCAAGCGACGTATTGAACGAGAATAAAATCACGGTGAAAGCCACGTACAGAGAAAACACAGTGCGGTTTAAATTTGAACGAGCTGCGCGGTGCGCTGAGCTGTATTCAGAAGTGGCGAAGAGGCTCGAACTTGAGATAGAGGAGTTCCAACTCAAATATGTTGATGACGACGGCGAATGGGTGTTGCTGGTGACTGATTCTGATTTGCTTGAGTGCCTTGAGGTGTTAGAGTTTCTTAACACTCGCACAGTGAAGTTCCTAGTTCACAGCATCAATATGTGATTTTCTTCCTTATTATGTTATAGCAGCACTTGAAGTTTTAAGGATTTGTACATGTTTTTTTTTTCTTTGAAGAATAGTATGTAATGCAAGGATAATTTTGTAGAAATATCTATACATAAATTTGTGATACTATACTAGGTTATTAAACTTTGTCTGCTACCAATTTGCTTAGTTTCTTAGTGATATTCTCCCATTTTATTTTGCACTTTTGTAGAAATGCATAAATATGAACGGTTTCAGATAGTTTAAAATTTAAATATTAGCGTACAATGTATGTGCTCAGATTCTTGATAAATAACACATACAAATGCATATAAGGATGTCACATGGGTGTCTAGTTAGCCAAAAAAAAAAAAATTTACGTGTTGCATTTTGTGTTTCACTTTACTATTACATCCGAATTTCATTTTTGTGATATCTCACGTTAACTCTAATAATACAGATCATGTAACAATTTACAAACTCCCTTGATCACATTGAAGAGTTTTGGATGGTCAATTTGGAATATCAAGGCTAATTTGTTTATAATAGTCAATTTGGAATTAAGAGTTTTTGATGTTCACAGAAAAGTAAACTCAAAAGGTTTAACTAACCTTTTTGTATGATTTTGAAGTATAGGAAATTTTTATGGCGGAGGTCAACTAGTCGTCCATAGACAAATATTCACACGTTGGAGGAAGAGAGGGCTGGGCACCGTTTTAATAGAAAAAAAAAATATTTAATTCAAAATTATTTATTCTACTTAGTCTTTTTTTAAAGGCGATTATAATATTGGTAGATTATGTCTGTATTCGTCTCCAATGCTCTTTTTGTGACATCATGATGAATATGAAATGAACATAACTTTGTTAAATATACACAAATGTGTGAAGTCTCAACTTTTAATTGCTAATGCAAACCTACTTGCAAAGAATGAATATATATTTGAAATTAAGTGTTCTAGATAATTTAATATTAATGAAAATAATTGGTTTAATTATTATAGTGGTATGCACCTTTTATAAAATGAAAAATTTTTATATGGTATGATTGATAGTGTCCACCACACTATATATAGGTTGTGTGTTTTATGCATGACCGCACTTTGTGCTGCACAAGTTAGCGACCACCGCACCAACATATAATTTCCCTTACAAATTAGATCTAATGTATTGTCAAAAATATGTTGATCCCCTCCCGAACACGGTCAACATGGCGCACACTTTGACAACTATTGTGTATAAGAGTGTAATCGAATTGAAAATTACTTTGCTCAAGTTTCACTCGTTTAATATCGAGCCTGTTATGAGTTTTATCATCAAATAATTTGATGTTCACAAATTTTATTTGAGTCTTGATGAACTTTCTGAATTTAGATGTAAATTCTTAAAATAATTATTATCTTTTTTAAATAAATTAATTTATTTTAAGCACAAAAATATCATGTTTACTCAAATTCATTATTATTTTATAACTAAAAAAGTTGATCAAAAGATTTATTCTCTTTGTCACTAATTAAAGTATACAAGGATAATTTGTAACATCCCGTATAAATGCTACCGAAAACATAGGCGGCAACGGATAATTAACAGGAGTAATTCGAGATTTATTTTCTAAAGTTCATATCACTCATTTTATGATTAATAATTATAGATAATATCATAAGAATTCCAAAAGTAGTCCCGGATCCAAAATCGGATGAGTACATCGAAAGTTATCGCGATTTGAAGTTTTCCCGGGAAAATTTGTCGGATGATGATGTCAAGACCTAGAATACGGGTAAAATTCGAGATGTCAGTAAATCATAAATTATCAAGAAAATAATTATTTTTAAGATATCTTGTTTGCCCAAATCAAGAATCGGATAATAGAAACGATGCGAATTGGATTGGAGACCATAAAGCAATTGCGCTCGTGTCATCTATTCCATCCTTACTCTCCTTCGCTCTCCTATAAATAAGAGGGCACCCCTCCCTCATTTTCATCCTTTCACACTCTAGCAAAACTCTTGCGATTTTGTTTCTCAAGCCATACTTAGAAAAAATTTCACGAGTCGAACTCGTTCAATGCATCAAC
>AYJT01058827.1:0-11238 GCA_001278415.1 Ocimum tenuiflorum | reverse complement strand
TTTTTTTTTTGTTAGGAAATAGAATAGGACATGATCCTGAACGATGTTTCACGAACATACGTAGAGAAATTAATATAAAAAATTTGAAAATACTTAATATTTCGCAACCAGGGTACAACGCACTAGAATTTTTCTTTTTTCTTTTCCCCTGAATATATCTGTGCGTGTTATTAAATGATTATTATGCAAATGAACATACTTCTAAATTAAGACTAGTTAGGATCACGTGCAAACACATGTTGTACCTTCGTTGTTTTAAAATAATGAAATTATAAAGAATATAACTTTTTATACATTTTTAATCATTTATTTGTGTAAACTACTATAATAATAGCATGATATTTGTTAATCCGATCAAACAACTAACGTATTTGTGTCGTTCATCATAGATGAAAATGTAGTTATGAAATATTTAACATTCTTTAAAAAATATATATTATTTAATAAAACTTCAGAAGTACCCAATAAATTTGTTGAAAGTTAATTTACTATTTATTAAAGCATACAAATTGATGCAAATTATTTTATTTTGCCACGTGGGTCATACTCAGATTTTATTATGCGCGTCTATAACACGATCCACTCAAATTTTTCTGTATCATTGTAATCGTGATAACTTTCACATTTCACATCCGTTTTTGAATCCAAAACCACTTCCAGAAAAGTTATCATGTGTTCATCAACATGAACACAAAAGTATTTGTATCTTCATACGTTACACAGAGAAACAAGACCATTAGGTATTAACCCTCAATCTGGTTTTATTTATTTAAAAAACATACGAGATTTTACATAGAGTATTAGTCTTTTTCTACTAAGAGTAGTAGTACCTCAATGAGTCGTAGATCCTTTTTATGACACAAAATTGATACTGAGAAAGAGAAGGAGAATGAGGCGTAAACTTTACAATATGTCCTTACATCGTGTCAACATAATTATTACATCAAAGATTAGATGGTCCTACCCAACAATCAAAATTAATACAATTATACAATAATCATAACTCTCACTTGTAAATTCAAACTATGTAAATAATAGGAAAATTACGGCTATCTATTCAAAATTTTGGAAAATTAGGGGATTAATGTCTCATACTTTTAAATTTATAGAACATTATCCTACACTATTTTTTATTAAATAATTACACTCCAACACACTTAATGCTGTTAAATTAATGTCACGTCAACCGTTAGTGTTCACGTGGCAAACTACTTTTTTTTTCTTTAAATTGTTGACTAAGCAAAAATCAAATAACTGGAGCAAAAGAAAGAAAAAATGAAAAAGCAACATAAAATTTAAAAAAAAATAATTAATTGGAGCAAATCGTGCTCCTACTTCTTCTACCATAACCCCCCGCGGCCAACTTGATTTCTTATTTCCTCCGGCACCATTTTTTCCGGCGCCACTTTTTCAGCGCGATTTTTTGAGGCGCAATTTCTTCACAGGTCGAATTCCTCCACCAACGTGGATGCAGAAATGCTGGAGCGCCACCTTGAAGTCAGGTATTCAGAGCTTCACCGGCGATGTTGGCCTTCGGCCCTTCAGAGCTTCGCCGGCGATGGAAATCAGGTCTTTGAATATGCAGATTTTGGCATCTTTGTCGAGCTCTTGGAAGATGCATTGTAGGCGCGGCCGTCGGCGCCGCGGAGGGGTGGTTGAGCTGGTATTTGGAGGTGCGGCGGTCGAAGGGAAGCAGGAGCAAGATTTGCTTCATTAATTTTTTTAATTTCACGTTGCTTCTTACTTTTTCCTTTTTTTCTCTTGTCATTATTTTTTATTTGATTTAGAAAAAATTAAAAAATGGTAGTCGACGTGGCATAAAGTTGACAGCCTTAATGTGTTGGGATGTAATTACCTAATAGAAGAGAGTGTATGATAAAATTACATAAAATTAAAAATATATGATAAAATCCCCTAATTTCTCATAGTTTAGGATAAATAACCTTAATTTTCCTAAATAATATATCAAAAGCTCTTTTGATTCTTTTTAGTTTAAGAAACATCGTGCCATATTTATTAAATAAATTATGAACCAAGAAATCAAATATATCCATTTATTTAAGGTTTACTTGATTGAACTTTATTGCATTTCAATTGAGTGTTACAATAATTTTTAAAATTAAACTTAATTAAAAAAAATATGCATATGAATAAAAGTAAGTATTTAATATTTTTCATTCATATCTCTTCATAATTTTTCGATATCTGAAATGAAACATTCTAAAGAAAGCTTTTATATGATGTATTGTATTCATAAAGTGGATTAAAAGTAAGAGAGTTAATTTTGAATTCTTATGTGATAACATTATCCATTTTATCCTTTTGAAATAATTAACTATGAATGGTTCATCTAATTAAATAAACTATCTAATACGAGAGTGTCCCAATTATATACATGAATTGGAAGCCGTTACTATCCCGATTAGGACACACTTTATATTTGAATTTCTTCAAAATTTATTTTTATATTTTATTTTAGTAGTCATTTTTTTATTTCCTTTTTTATCATTTATCGTTATTTTCTTCCTTTATAATCAAGGACTCTTCACTCTAATAATTTGGACCAACTTGTCGGATAGTCCTTGTACACACAGCATTTGCAATGGAATCTAAATACATGTTAGATACATTAATATTAATTTATTACTTATTATTTATTTAATTAAGAATAAATTTATTTAAATTCCTAAATATAAATAAATTGAAATTTAATTATTTTAAAGCTACGTGTGGCAATTTAATTGTCCTATGTGTCTGCCCATACTCCAAACCGCGCACTAATCAATCCCCTTGTAGTTGCCCTAGCCATACAAATCAACACTATATAACTACAAATTTCTAAATCCCATCCTTAAACAGAGAAGGTAGTTTTGAAGGTTTGAAATTTATACACATGAATATAGGAAGATAAATTTGAATAGGAATGCAAGTAAATATTGATGGTTTAGAATTAATTTTAGTAATTAAATATCCATCAATAGTACACATGAAGATAGGAATAGATAAATTTGAATAGGAATGAAGTAAATAATGATAGTTTAGAATTACCGAGACATACAATTTTTTTTTTTAAATTAAATTACGATATTACAATAAATTCCACCGATAAATTTAAGATAAGTTCGAAAAATTTAAGACTATGAGAAAAATAGCCACTTGCACACGAAGGCGGTAGACAAAGGCAGACAAATTGAATAGGAGTCCAACAAAATTCCATCTTCATCAGCTGCACAGAGTAGTGTGTGATCATGATTTACAACTGAAAAGCCTATCTAAACTCTAATTGTTATGCCTAAAAACATGTAAGCCAGCAATAAGATTTTCCAAATGTAGGAAGACAGATAACCTGAGACATTTTTATACAATGAGAGATCATCATCTACATAGAATTTTCTCAAGTGGAGGGCTTTTTGGTCTTTCTCTGTGCAGTTTCGGGGATTTCGCGCTTTCTTCTGCTATGGCCACTTTGGTCGTTGTTGTTTCCTCCGGTGCTTGTCGAACTCTTCATCTGCGACTGTAATCTGACTTTGACGAAAAACATTAATCTCCACAACGTGGCATTGCTCTGCACAGTTGGTTATAGAAGATCTTAGCTCATATACGTATATACGAGTGTAAGGAAGACGATGATGGTGATATGATTCAAAACCTGAGCGTCGAGGTCTACATCCACAGTTTCTCCGGCTGATTGCGACGCTGGGTCATTCTGGCCAACTATTTCTAATACCTTGTTGATGTCCTCAAGAGATAGGCGCGTTATAGCACTCCCAAGTCGTTTCTTCTCTTCCGTTGTCATCTTTCTGAACCAAAACAAAAAGCATATAAAAAAGGGTTCCACCTCTAGTTCAACAATAAATATTTTCAAAGTAAATTGCATTTTTGGTCCCATAGGACACGATCCCCTTTCATTTTGGTCACAAAAATTTACTTTTAATCCCATACTTGCATTTTTGGTCCTATCAGCAAATTTTCTGTCAAAATATTTTTGCAATTTTAGTCTAAAATCTATCTTGATATTTTAATTCCTATTTTTTTTTGTATCATTAAGAACAATATAAGCTAAATATAAGATAAACTGAGCAAATAAACACGTGATTCACATAAGAATTCATTGATTTTGGAACCGAAATTGTAAATTTTTGGGTTTTGGGACTAAATCTTTGGGACCAAAATGAAATGGGATTGTGTTCTACGCGACCAAAAATGCAATTCACTCAATATTTTCATATTAATATAAGGATATTCAAGCATTATGAGCACAACCCTCATGCTCAGTTGTCTTCATCAAATTTGAGACCTGAATAGACTCCAGAGTAACGTAAGCTAATTATGCCATTAGCAAACACAGCCAAAATGGCCATAATCATGTATTAAAATATAGGCCATCTTTAAAAAACGAAAAAATCCAAAACTGGGTCCTGGGGATAACATAATGAACCAAACTACTTCTATCAAAATTGTAGTTTGAATTCTCCTTTAAGTATGCTAACAACTATTCACTTTTTCAGCATAATGGTGGTGTCGTTTCCAGGTTAACATTTAAGAGGTGAAAATGAGACTATGGAGCTGTTTGTGGAGGTGGAAACCTAGGTCTCGACAGGATGAAAACAGAAGGAAGGCCGAAACAAATTTTTGAACAATGAAAAAGAAACTGGAAAATGGAAGATATCGAGAGGAATAGAGAATAAATTTGCAATGGGTGAACAATGTTATTATGCAGGGGGGCATTGTATGCCTGCCAGCATATGCCGATATCTCAGGATATCTTCATGCCCACCAACTTTACCACTAAACTTGATGACCGAAATCCTAACCTTAATGAATGACAATTATCGTATTTAAGCATAAAAAGATTATTTGGGCCTAGGGATCAATGCCTACTTCCTTTCAAACTTAGCCTTATTCCTCAAGATGAAGAATCTGTAGCCTATTCACCACATCTCTTCCCTTAAACCATCAATCACCAGATGAAGAAGTCCACATACTCAGAAATGATACCCAACAGTCTGATACGCAGCTACAGGTTTATCACCGCCGCAGAGGAAGTCGTAGAAGAATCAGTGGCAAAATTTAGAGTTGATTGCCGCGGCTGAGGAATTAAAAAAATGCGTAATGTGCAGCAAATTGAAGAATTCCAGTGAAAAGATATGGATTGGAGTTTCGGGATATCGCATATCGCAAATTAGAATAGGATTAGCATAGATTTTATATTTTGTTTTCAGTTTGGGGTCAAGTCCTTTATTCAGTCAAAGTAGAGTCCTTATGCAATTAGGATTAGTAGATTTTGTCTTTCAAGAACAAGTCTATTTAAAGTATCAGTAATTAGTCATTGGTCATGTTTTAGAGGAGTAATTACTTAATTGTGGACAGCCATATGGTCTGGCTATTTTCTTTTTTATAAACAGCAAAGTTTTGTTTTCTTTTATTTATCTTATCACGCTCTTCGCTCTATCACAGACCTTCAAAACTATTTGCCATCAGATCTCTCTATATTACCGAAGCATATCCTGCTTCAACTGAGGCCACAAGAGAGTGGCAAAACAGCTTTGGATCCATTGGAACCAAAGGAGTGCCGCTCCTTATGGCAACTAGAACCCATGTTGACCTTGCAATGGCATTCGGTTGAGTTGATAGTGTTGTCCGTGGCTCTAGAGGTCAAGGACTCCAAGGCACAATATGTTTAGTCGCCTTCTACTTAAGTGTGTAAATGAGTTGAGCGACTCAAGATTGACTCGTAGAAAAGTCAAATTCGACTCATAGTTGGTCAAGTTGAATAGCTTGACCTACTATAGTAATAGTCAGCTCAATCTCAAGCTCAAGCTTGATAGGCTCAAAAGCCTAATCGAGCTTGAGATAATATCTTTTATTATTTACCCTTTGACATTCCCTAATTAACAGATGTACCATAATATTTAAACAAAAACCCTACCAGCCCGCCACTCAAGTTCCAGTACCTCATTTCCCATCTCTCGTTTAGTTATTTTCTCCTTTTCCTATGGCATGAAGCATTAGAGATTTTGCAACAGATTTCTAGAAGGATTTTAATCTTCAATTTTGTTTTGAATAATAAGATTGAATATTTGTATATAAAAATTATAACTGAAGATTGAATTTTTTATACAAATAAGTAAGTCATTTTCAAGCTCAAGTTTGTCGAGTATTTGGTCGAGTCAAGATTGAGCTCAAAAAATTTGAAACTCAGTCGAGCTTGAGCCTTACATTTTTCCTGTCATCTCAAGCTGACATCTACTCGGCTGGACTGATTTACACCCCTACCTCTGCTCCAATATGAACAAGCCTTAGCAATCCATTTGGATTCCCCCGGGCAACATGCAATGCTGAGCCCGTCTCAAAAGTAGAAATTATATTAAGGAATGAGTAATCCCCAAACATAAATGATAAATCAACCTAACTACTAATACAACTCTAATCTCTATCAGGCATAGAGAAAGCCTTAAGATCCTTGAGATTCAAAACCCATAAGGCAACTCTAACTAAATTATATCCCACATCTCATCTAGAGAATATTCTTTATCCTTGAAGATTCTCCTATTCGATTCAACAATTATGAAAAGTTCAAATTAAGAAGTACATCTTATGTTCCAGATTCAAAGCACCAAGTACAAAGCAAAAGAATAATAACTTAAATTAGCTAATTTAATTTCCATAAATCAAATAACCTAGTTCCTATTTATGTGAATCCCCCACCATATGGAATTTTTTCATGTGAGATGGTTTAGCACGAGACATTCTACCAAAAATATACAACAATGTAGATTTACAATAAAAGGCCAGGTAAATCCTCATAATGATTAACGATGAAGAACAAACAAGTGCAAGTGAAGTCATAATTTTATTTAGCAGCACAAGTACTTAAAAAATAGATCGAGTTCAGCATGTTGAGACAGAACCAACCTGAAATTCTGAAGTACTAAACCCCTTAGGTTCTCAAGCTGTGTATCAACCTTATCCAGCTGAAATAGTTAAAATGCTCTCAGAGAAGTTCCAGGTGGAAATCTTAGGTAGAATATCAACAGAGGCAAGACAAAACATGACAAAGCAGGAAGTAACTATAAGTGATTAGTAACTAGGAGTCCTATTGGCATTATTTAATTTATAGTATTTAATTAGTATAATAAGTGATTAGATTCATTTCATTGTTTGTTTAGGTTTATCCCTTCCTGAGATAGGTTGTAACAGTCCAAACGATCCCACTACATCAGGACCCTTTCGGCGTTGCAAAATATCCATTACTTTACATTCAGCTACAACTCTTTCCTTGGCCTATTTAAGTGCGTTTTAAAACCTTTTCCTATTTAAGTAATGAACATTGGCATTGTTGGCAAACAATGGTGTGAGGATCTCTTAAGTCATATTACTCTTGAAGTCAACCATTACTCTTGAAGTCAACCATATAATTTTTTGTGCTGGATTATACGGTGAAAATGTTGCATATTGTGAAAATGTTGCATATTGATCTTGTAATGGATGACAAACCCCATCCTCACTCAAACTTAGTATGTTCTGAGGACAAGGCTGTTCTAATGGGGATGTAATAGATACGCATGTATCAGATCAAATTAGTAGATAGAAGTTTTTCTTGGCTAAGAATTATTTATCTAACTTACTAGTAATTGATCATGATTTATTTCAGTATTGAATCAGGTCAGAACTCTTGCATGGATCTATCCAAGTGAGATAGTTCGGTGTTTCTTATGTCATGAATTTCGGTAATGTTGTGTGACTTTTATCTAAGGATACTTTGGAGATATTTTATCAGTCCTTTACTTCTTATCTTGTACAGTTATTTTAGGCCCCACTCTAACATAAGATTACTTTATTACCTTCTCTTGTTCAGGGTGAGGGAATTCATTTATCAAGGTGCACGAGTTTTTCTCACTTACGTCAATTCTTAAATTCCTGGCCATTTTGGCGTAAGCGGCCTCTTGCTCGAGCTTCCTATCTAACTGGAACTGAGCTTCTTCTTCTTTCAGCCTTTTTTCCTTCATATAAACAACATATATGTCAAACATTCTTTTGAAAAAAGCTATTGAATCTATTATTCATTGCTAGCATAAAGGCACTTATGAATTAAAGAGGGCAACAGAGCTACTTTTATCAATCTTAGATGGAATATACTACTTGTGAACTTTTAAAAAGAGATTAATACCTCTTCGTCAATTTTTGGAAGAAGTTGCAACCATTTTGTCTCAAATTTATCCAGCAACGTTTTGGCCATAACATGGACGTCATCTCTTTCTTTGTTATATTTCATTGCATTCTTGAATATCAGCCTCACGTCAGCGCACATTTCTCGAACATTTTTATACCCAGTACCATCCTTTGCCTCCATTTTGCATTTGATAGTACTGAAATCCATGGGTTTTTCAATAACCTAGAAAGACAAGTTGTAATCAGAAGAATAAGGAGTAAAGAAACTGCTTTGGGATAGAAGAGGCTAAAGCAAAAGATGAACCAACAAAAATATACCAACATATCGACCAAAAGATCTTGTAAGCTTTTGGAATTTCGGCAATTAGCATGCATGAAATCATGACTGAAACTGTGAATTTTTTCCATTTCATTCTCTCTTTTTTGTTTTCTTCTTTGTTCATAAGAGAGCTGGGATGAGGTATTTTTGTACTGATAGCTTGTATAAGAAAATATGACAGTGACAAATAAGAAAAGAATGAGTTGTACCTCGTAATAGTCATGCAAAGCAAGACCTACTACGTCGACAGGCTGCATGAATGGTTCCGCCCACTTGTGTTGAGTTAGCTGAAATTGTAAAATCAAACAGCAATAATTAAAGAAGCATAATGCAAATAGTACTCACAATCTCAACGCACTTGGAACTACAGATTGGAAAAACACATAAGATGCTACTATTTCTGATCCTGTTATGTAACAGCAGTAATAGATGATACAACCACATTCATATTTAGATTTCAATTGTATTATTTAGAAAACCAGAACAAATTATCTTCCTCTCCAACAAAATTAGTTTATTTCATTTACAATTGAGGTCTTTCCTCACATTATTTAGCAAGTTCGTAATCAAATTCCCCAACTTCCAAGACTATCAGTGAAAGGGATCCACTTCTAAGGATTTCAAGACTTGCGCGGAAAAAGAAAGAGAATCATCTCAAATTTACATCCATCAGAAAGATAACATGAAAAGAGTAGCAGTATGCAGTGAAGTGCATAATCATCTGGTCCAAGTCCACACAAAACATAACGCTAATCTAGAAGAACAAATAGGGTTACCTGACGCAATATCGTTCCAAACTGGCGCATGAGATCTTGCATTCTATGAGCAGCAGCTGCTTCCCTGCTAGCTGCATCTTGTTGCCTGTTCTTGAAGGGGCTACCAAGGAATTTGTCCTTGTCTTTGTCCTTAACTGTGTTCAGGTTCTTTGAATTAGAAGTAGAGTAAAATCTTTCAAGCTCATTGACTTTTTGTTGAAGCTGCAAGCGTAGAGAAACATACTTTGTTAAATATAAAGCTTTTGGTCTCAGAAATCCATTTCCTTATTGATATGAATAATATTAATGATTACTGTGATCAATGCTAGAGATCCAATAATTTTAACCGCTTTTCAACTACGCAGATAGTGTAAAAACAACTTATTTTAGACCACATTATAAAACCCTTTAACATCTATATAATACAGCTTAATACTGCACCAATTTAATATTCGTCTATATATAGTCCGCTCCTGACTTTAATGCTTCCACCTCATTTTCGAGACAGCATATTTCCGAAAAAACGAAATTTCATTCTTACTGAATCATTTGTCTCAAAACTGTTAAGGCACAAAAATCTTTAAAATCAATGCTCATTGAGCATTTGAATTTCAGATTGATAAACGACAGCACAACGCCATAACAACCCGTACCCAGTAATTCCAACACATCCAACGAAGAGAAGGCATTAGAAACAATATTTCACGAAAACTTACATGGTAATTGAAAAATTAGAAAAAATCTCAAAATATTAGCACCTGGTCGACTTCTATAGACACTTCCTCCACGCTCTGATTCACGCTTTCCACTGGAGTTCTCGCAGTTTCCGGCGGCGCAACGACACCTCCAGACGCATCAGGAACCAAACCAACCTTTGCCTCCATCACTTTTCAAGCCATTTATCCCTCAATCAGATGCAGCAAGACTGAAATTAAAAGGGTTACATCATCTTTCCCCAAACTAGAAGCCTAATCTTATTTTCGATGATGGACACTTGCACTTATCCAAACCAAATTAAACAGCACTAAGATAGAATGAACAGACCTGAATATTTCTGAATCGCGAAGAACCGCATTAAACGTCAATTATTGAACAATTTTGATTGAATTTTTTGACTGAATTCGGGTTTGGGTTTTAGCAGATGCGAATTTTGATTGAATTTTTCGCGCACAGCGCAGCATAAATGATTGACGCCATTACTTTAAATACCACTCTCTTTTCTTCTCTTTCTTTTTTACTCATTTTACTCACACCCTAAAAGACTTTTATACCCTTCCCACTTAAAAAGCAGTTTCCTTTGGAAAATAAAATATTTAAAACACACACGTACACATTTTTGTTGTAATATCTATTGATCTATCTTCCAAATTACATTTTTATTATTTTTCATCTCAAAAACATCAATCTTTACCATATTTTTTCTTAAAAGTTTATCGCATATATCAACAATATTTCTTTCTATTTTATTATTTGTTTATACTATATACACATTTATTTTATACCATAAGTAATAAAAAAATTTTAGCAAAATTACATTGAGTCATTCTACTCTAAAAACATTACAATTTAACCAATTTATTTTTTATTTTTTCTATCAAATTTATTTTTATAATAATTTATTTAAACAAATATGAACATAATTTGTTTATTTTATCAATTTAGTTGAGGTAATTTTCTTACATCATATTCCATCTTTGCAAGTTTTTGTTTTATGTTACTATTTCTATTTTTAATAAAATTATTTATACATAGATGTGCAATTAATATTTTATAGACTTATAGTATGATACGATCCTCGCCACGGACAGAAGTTTGGATCGTAGCCCAAGACCGACGCGGAAACAAACAACGAATGGACACCAAAATAGAACAGATAATGATGGAACTCGTCACCTTTGAGTCACGACTTCTCAAGGAGATAGATGCGGACCCAACAACAACGAGTATAGTGAAGACGCCACAAACGAATGTGAAAGTTCATTCGATAAGTCA
>AYJT01058822.1:0-10739 GCA_001278415.1 Ocimum tenuiflorum | reverse complement strand
TCTGCGCGGCCGCCGATTCGATGGCTTGCTGCTTCTTCTTTTTGAACAGAGATTTGAAACCCATCATAATATGGAATTGGATTCGGAGAAGGGAAATTAGATGAATGAAGAGATGTAGTTTCCGTTTTTATTTTTATTTGAGGGTGTAATCAATGAAATGAAACAAGGGAGGAAGGAATGAACGAACGAACGAGTTTGAGGTGTCGTATTCACGTTTTGAAATGAGATTGAATGAATTTTATAATTAAAAAGAGGGTGTACGTACGTGTTAGCACGACTTCGTTTTGATTCTACTTTACAGGATCTTATATATTTATTTTGATTTATATCGGATCTATTAATTAATTCTGCTGGAAATATTCTCAATTTTGGTTCAATAAGATTCATTTTAAATCTGTTAGGATCGATATCCATAATTGGAGACTTCAATTTGTGTGTCTTAATCTTCATTTGATAGGATTCTTCTCAAATTTAATACTACTATCGTTGTAAATGTGATGACAGTGCAGATTATGAATATATATCCGATAATCATGACGACCATTATTCAACAATATACTGAGTATATTACTTAATTATAATATTATTAGAAGATATTGTAATACGGACTGGTTCTCAAAATTATGATGTATACTTCATTTTGTTAGAAAACTACACTCATTCGCTATTTGTAGTTTTTGTAGCACGATTTAAATGATTGACATGATTCGAATTCAGTAATTTGACCGCTCAGGCGCTCACCCTTAATTGGACATAATGCACCCATTCAAATTCTCTATTACACAATAATATTATGTATTATGTTATACTATTTGAATGATTCACACATCTACTAATTAATGGAAATAAATCATGATAATGTCTTTTTTTTATTTATTAAAAGTGTAATTTATCTTCATTAATTAGTAGATGTATCAATTATTCAACTAATGTAACACGATTTATAATATCATTGTGTAACAAGAAATTTCAATCGATTGTAATTTGTAATGCAAAACCGATAGTTACTAAAAGTGAATTATTTAATTATATCCCCATATATAATCGATTATGCAATTCATCGTGGGTGGGATTTTATGTATATAACGATCGGAACTCTTTGAACAGAAACAAAGACGAACAAGATGATCATGTCCAGGAATTTGCTAGTAAATATGTGTTTTATTGATTGTGTGTCATTAGCCTTTTACAATAGACTTCGGGCCATATTTATACAACGAGATGTCAGCAGTTCAAGAGCGGTTTTTCCAAGATCGTGAAGATCTTCATGTTCCCGTCGTGGGCCTTGGGGCAACCGTTAATAATTTCCGCAACGTGGCAGTTTTTCGGCCACTTTGATCTTGATCGCGTAGGCTCGGATGGTGTAGCTTCGAGCCAGTCGGCATTCGAGCTCTTATTTCTGGGGCTAGATTTGGGTCTGCTTAGTGAGCTCTGGAACTGGACTTTTAGAGAATGCGTCGTGTAATATTTTACCCCCAACAATAGCCCATTTATTTCTCAGGGAAATAAGGGACGTTTTTGCCTGAGGAATAAATTTTCAATCAGTATAAAATCGTAAACATTTTAGGAACGGTGTTACCTGTGTTCAGTATCTTCGAGGTTTCGTGGCCTCGACCAGGGCTTGGTGGCCCTGGAGTTCTTGATCGGGACTTAGTGGGCCCGAGGTATTTTTGAGGTTCTGTGACCTCAGCTAGGGCTTAGTGGGCCTGATGGTTTTGATCGGGACTTAGTGGGCCCGAAGCATTTTTTTTTTCGAGGGTTCAACACCTCGGCCAAGGCTTAGTGGCCCTGATGTTTTGATGGACTTAGTGGTCCCAGACATTTTTTCAAGGATACAAGACCTCGGCCAGGGCTTAGTGGGCCTGGTTTTTTTTATGGGGACTTAGTGGGCCTAAGACATTTTTTTGCTTTAGGTCCCGTGCGTCCACGGGGCGTGCGTAGCCCCCGTGCTTTTGACTTCGGCACCTTGTAATGGCGTCTAGTTTCTTTCAAATTCTTTAGGATCTTTGTAATGGCGTCTAGTTCGTCTCATCCATGCTCGTTTCTAGATGGGGTTAACAATAGGCTCCATAGAAGGATCATAAATCTTTTTTATCGGACGTAGTCATCAATGACGAGTGTAATTTTCATGCCCCTAAATCCTGGCAGTATTGCCATAATCCTCCAAAGGGGTGTTACATTTTCTATACCCTGGTAGTGGAACGGACGGGACTAGGTTTTCCTTTACATCATTTTTTTGTGAATGTTCTGAATTACTATAGGATTACGTGAGGGCAGCTTCTCCCTGCTTTGTGGGGTCATCTTGTGGGTACTCTCGTTTTGATTCTAGATAATAAGTTAGGGGTTCCCAGTCTGAATGAGTGAAACAATCTTTATATCCTAGTCCATAAGAGAGGCGTGACTTATTATTTGAACAAACGATCCACCGAGCCGATGATCATGGTTAAAGGCCTTCCTTCAAACTCGAAGGGCTGGTTCAAGGATTTTTTTCTTTGTCGAACTCCCGAACTTGGGACTTCGGCCTCGAGTCCAATTTGGGATGGCTAAGAGTACGTGCTTTTATTTTATTCTATGATTATGGTCTTGTTTCTCTTGTTTCTCATCCCTAATTTTTTTGTTTGCAGAGTGTGTAAGTTTCTCTCTCTGAGGACAAGGCCAGGAGGGTCGAGCTAGTGAAGGCTTTGGCTGGGCAATCATTTAATAAGCTTCGAAAAGGTCGGAGTATGAAATCGCGAGGCTAACGTGTTTTTTTGGCCGAAGTCAAAAAAGATATGTCTGGAATCCATAATCTTGACCATCTAGAGGCTCAATTCTCGAACTCGGAGTAGATTCCGAGAGAGGATGTTGAGGTACATGAGAACCCTCCCGCAAAGAAGGCTAGGGTTGAGGAGACGTCAGCTTTCGAGACTCCTTCCCCGAACGTTGAGGGCCAAGATCAATCTTGATGATTGGTTCAACATCAATTTGCCCGACCTATCTCTCCTATTGGGGCTTATATCCAGGGAAAATGCCGAAGTTCCTGAGTCTTCGGCCGATGGCCGGGGAACTATTCCCTGCTAAATTTTGGCTCTTGATGTCGCGAAGTCCTGTTTTGACGACAGGTTGGGAGACAAAGCTATCGCCGAGAAGTACCTTCGAGAACACATCACTCTCCTCCTCGAGCCTACACCGGTGGATGCCTGCAACATTCCCCTATTAGAGCTCACCTGTATTGCAAAGAGATCGACTGAGTTAATTCCTATCCTATCTGGATTCATTGTTTTGGGGCTTAGGTCTCTGACTGATCTTTGTTTTAGTTAGCTAAGGACGTTTACGCTTCCAAGCGTATCTGGGGCGCATATTTTAGAGAACTAAGGAGGATCCGAGCTCTTGAGGCCGAGAAGTTTTGTCTCGAGAGAGAGCTGGAAAGGTGAGGAAGGCTGCCCAAGAGAGCCTGGCTTCAGTGACTGAGGAGGTGTACCGCATGAAAGCTGAAGCTTAGGAGCGACAGCAGTAGTTTGTTGAGCTCGAGAAGAGCAAGGAGGAGGAGTGGAAGAAGGCCAGGGAGGCCGAGCTCGAGGGGCAAACACTACGAGAGGAGAAGACCGCTCTCATGACCGAGATGGAAAGGCTCGAAAAGAGCCTCGAGGATGCTCTTTCCAGTAAGGGCCTGAACTGGGGCAAAATTGCCAAGAGCGATCATTTCATTCCGAAGCGAGATCCCATTGCCAACAATGTCGCCCCAGTCTCAAGAAGAAACTTGATAATCTGTATCTTCACGAAGACTTCTCATGGATTTTCTCTTTGTCTTCGCATGGTCCAAGGCCATCCTGAGCCCCAAGCGTCCGTAGCTTTTACCTTTGTTTTAGTAGTAGTCTTGTATTGGCCCCTTCATCTTTTTGAAATTAATAATGATGTAATTATCCAATGCTTCCTTTTGTATGGTGAATGTTTATCAATGACAGTCTATTTTATTAATGTCCGCTCTCTCATCCAAGCTTCGAGACATCAGCTTCGTGGGCTTCGAGTAGATTTAGAGGTTCTCAATGAAATTTTTTGATGAGATTCTTGATTTCCCGAACCGACGTGACTTTTTCAGGTTTTGAAGTACTTCCCTTAAACATAATTTTGAACTAGTGGAACGACACTCCGATTTTCTTGGGTTTTGAAGTACTTGACTTCGAACTGATGTAACAATATTCTAATTTTCTCGGACTGCAACTACATCTCTTAAACTTGACTTCGAACCGTCGTAACATTTTTCTAATTTTTCTAGGCTTTGGAGTATATCACGAGCGAGGGTTTTGGGATTAAAGTTCGGTACGAGCCTCTGATTTTCCAGCCCCTTACCCGGCCTTTTCACATTCCTTGCGTTCATGCATGTCACGTGCCGCTTTTCATTATAAATACCCCCTATTTTCACCTTAATATGCGCATTTGTATTCGACATTCTCAAGCATTTTTAGAGCGAGTTGTAGCACAACATTTGGTCAGTCCTTTTCTTCTCTATCAATTTCTTTCCCTTTCCCTCACTCTTCTTTTATGGATTCTACTGATCACGCACGTCTCCTTGTGATCATCCTCCAAATTTGTCAATCGAATCTCCTATCCTTACATCCCCATTGTCGCTAGTTTGGGAGAGACCTATGACCCCATGGTTTACAGTGAAAGGGTTCTAGGTTCATCTGTTATTCAGAGTAGGAGTAGATATTCATTTGATGATCTTTCTAACATTTTCTCCTATTATTTTTGTCAATGCCCGCCGTTGCTAGCGTCGGGGGTTGATGGTGCCATGCACCTCCCCCCTGTCGGGTATACAACCGGCAACACCACTATGTTGGCGGCGGGTGTTAGGCTGCCCTTTCATCCTTTTTTCTGGGATGTTCTTAAATTTTACGGGATTTATCCCATGCAACTCCCCCCTCTTCATGGTATCACCTCGTCTTAAGCTTCGTCTTTTCATAGATAGGTGTCTTGGGGTTCCCTCCCTTCAGATGTGGAACTACTTGTATAGGTTAGAGGAAAAATCTGAAGTAGGGATTTGTTATTTTGCTCCGTGGCCTCAGCGTCCCCCTCCTTTTGTGTCGAAGGGTCCCTGAAGTTATTTTTTGTAGATAAGTAAATTTTTTCATTTCTCGAGCTCTGACGCTCCTTCGAAGCTTCAGGATAGTTTAATGAGGCTAAACGTAGGTGTAGCAACAACTCTTTACTTCAATCGGTGTATTTGTTTCTGACAAATTTTTCTTGCTTGCAGATTATCATTAGACCGAGCTTCCTCCCCGGGAGCAAGTACAAGTCAGAGCTGCATTTTGAGTTGCGAACCGAACCTTTAACTGGCTTCAAGCATGCTGAGACATCAACTTCAGCTTCTATAGACATCAACTTCCGCAACCACGTCCCTTCCGAAGGGGGTCAAGTCGGCTAACGCCAAGGAGGCCGACAGAATGGCCATGGAGGTTTATGTTCAGGAGCATGTGCAGCTCCTTTCTGCGACATGATGCTGGCCAAGCGAAGGGCCACCATCCACCAAACCTAATGTTTTAGATTTGTATGAAATTTTCGTTACATATTTGTTGGTCCTGACTCATTGGTCGCATTTTTTGTAGTTATGTCGCCACGTTTTCTTGTACCATAGCGACAGTGATGAGGCGGATGATGAGGTCGAGGCTTCCAAGCTCGACCTGAAGTCCAAGCTGGCTGCCAAGGAGAAGTCTCTCCAAAGCTTCGAGGCCTAACTGATCAAGAGGTCAGAGAAGGTAACCGATCTCAAGGCCGAGCTCTCGAAGGTGAAGGAAGCCAACATCAAGTTGACCTCCAATCTAAAGGCCTGTGAGCTGAAGAAGGATGGCCCATGGCCCAACTGACCGACTGCCTAGCCTCGGTTGACTCATGGTGTGGCTGCTACCAGGCGGCAAGTGGAGTGCGAGATGGACTCATGCTCGATGCCATCCGTTTGAAGACCGCTTCGATCGATGCTCATTTTGGCCGATCTATCAAATGGGTGACTTTGGTAAAGAGCAGATACTTCACCCTCATCTGAGATGCCATGGCCAATCAAATTTTGGAGGTGTTGATGAAGCTGATCTGGAGCCGCCACCCCAGATTGGTTCTCTCCTTCGTCCCGATGGCAGGCTTGAAGAATCATACTTTGTTGGCAATTGAACAAGCTCTTGTGTTTGCTGAAGTGCCTTGGGGAGCTGCGGCTAGTGAGGTTCCCAAATCCGAATCGGGGCCTCTTCTGAAACTGAAAGTAGGTACCTGAACCGAGGTTTCTTCTGGCATGAACTTCCCATGCTCGAGGTTGAGGGACGGACATTCAAGATAATGTCCACGGGATTTCTAGCATTGGGTGTGTTTCGGACAAGGTTGCTCGAGAAGGGTAGACATTCGAGGCTCCGAAGCATATTGCGGTGCTGGATGAGTTCGACTCAGGGAACGATCCGAAGTGATTGATGGGCAGATAGACTCGAACCTCTGCGTACAAAGAAAGAGTCTGTACACTGACTGAGTAGGGGCTTCAGAAGATCTCCTTCCTCCTTTTCTCCTTTTTTTTCATTTGTATTTGTTCTTTGCCATTTAAGGTTGTGATTCTTCTAAGTACTTCTTGTTGCATCATCTTGCTACATTCTTAGGCACATAATACTATTTAATTGCACATTATGGCATAATGGTTTAGGGTTTATTGACGCTTTCTTCATCCCTTGTAACTTTTCTGTTAATATAAAGAAAATTTTATTATATCAAACCTTCGAATGCTTTTGTTCAAACTGTGTATTGTATGCCTTCGAAGTGTGTATTGTATACCTTCCACACACCCTCCCCCTCCCCTTTTAAGTAAACACAGAGATCGTTGAGACAAATATAATTTGACAACTTAAAAAGGCAAAAATACAATTTCAAATTGGTAATATTCCAAGGATTTATGTATTCTTCCCCCTTGACATTTTGGATTTTCTACGCACTCTTTCCGACGACCTTCGAGACTTGATACGGGCCTTCCGAATTTGGCCCGAGATTTTTGGCTCTGGCTTATTAGGTGTTCGGAAACACTTTTCTCACTACTAGATCTTTGACCTTCAGTGTTCATAGCCTGACGCTTCGGTTAAAGTACCGCTCCACTTGCCCACGGTGTCGCATCATCTTCCAAAGTATCTCACTTCGGACTTCGTCCAACTGCTCTAGTTCTAATAGTCATCATCCCTAGTCATCTTTTTTCGAGGCGAAATTCACACGGAGGCTTCCACCTTAGATTTCGATGGGTGACACGACTTTTGCCCCATAAGTAAGAAAGAATAAAGTTTCCTCCATCGAAGTCTTCGTTGTACTTCAATTAGCCTAGAGCACCCCTGGCTGGCAACTCCTTGACCCATTTTGTTTTACATTCTCCTATCCTCCTTTTAATGATGTTGAGCACAGTTTTGTTAGTTAATTCAGCCAAACCATTTGTTTGAGGGTATTGTGGTGATGAGCAGAGCCATTTTATGCCCAAATTTTCACACCAATCATAGAACTTCGCGTTGATGAATTGTGTCTTGTTGTCGATGATGATCCTCAGGATTCCGAAGCAATAGATTATTCTTCCATATGAATGAGATGACTTTGACCTCTCGGATACAAGACAAAGCTTCGACGTAAACCCACTTCGAAAAGTAATCCATGGCTAGGAAGACATATTCCTTCTCTACCGCTGCTTTAGAAAGTTTTCCCACAATATCCATCCCCCATCGCATGAATGGCCATGATGGGATCGTGGCGTACAATAGTTCTCTCGATTGATTAGTTATGAATTCGAATCGCTGGCACTTTCACAATATTTGACAATGAACGTCGCGTCGGATTTTATTGTTGGCCAGAAGAACCTTACTAGTAGGGTCCTTTTTAAAATACCTCAAATTCTGGAGTGGTTCCCATACTGTCCCTCATGTAGGTCGAGTAGTACTCATTTTCCTTCATTGATTTCAAAGCACTAAAGGTACGACCCTTCGAACGACCTCTTGTAGAGTTTATCATCGATCACGAGGAACCGTGCAGCTCTTCTCTTGAATTGTAGTGCTTCGTACCTTTCACGGGGTAGCATTATGCTCATAAGGTAGTTACGAATTGGGGTCATCCATGACGTGTCATTCGAGATTTTCCTAACTTCCCTGGTTCGGTCAATGCTTCTGTGAGCTGGCCACTTCACCTCGAGCAATAGAATGGATCGAGTAACTTTCCCAGGTGCTGTCGAGCCAAGCTCCGCTAGTGAATCCACGTGCCTGTTCTCTTCTCTGGGCACGTGTTCGACTTCCACCTTGTCAAATTGCAGAGCTTAGGTTTTAACTAACCCAAAATATGACTTGATCCGCAGCTCTTTTACTTGGAATTCACAATTAAAGTGGTTCACCACCACTTGCGAGTCTCTTTTTGTAGGAATGCAGAAAATGAATTTCGATTCGTTTAGCTTGGACCGAATTTTGGGTACCATAACTTATCATGTATCAGTTATGTAGTCTAGCATGCATATAGAAATTGTAAGTGCATCACACAGGTGTTGCAAAATATTTACCTATGAATTTGAAGCAAAGCTGATCGATTTCTGACTCTAGAATTGAGTTTTGAGTTGTATCCCCTGCCCAATTCCATGTAGTTCTGTGATGACTGATCGTGAAATCTCCGCCTGGATTCCTAGCGTAGGCGTCGCCTACTATAGAGACCCCTAGGGTTTCTGTATAGAGGACATAACATATTTTTTTATAGAGGACATAACATATTTTTCCTACTGGGCCTAAGATTCCTTGGATAAAAAGCTATTGGGCGAACCAAGAGACCAATTATAAGAAAATAGAGTGGGTCTATCAATAAATTAATTTTTTTATGTCTAACCCATAGATATAAATTAATTTATTAATATCGAATTCATTTCACTAGAGAACCGATACTGACTTCCCCCTCTATCCTCCGATGGTAAGTCAGGGTTTATATTAGATTTAACGAACCCCACATTTAAGATATTTGACACTCATTAATTAATTAAGTTCTGACACCTCTAATTAATTACTATCTTATTTAATTTCCTCGAGTCACACAGTTCATCCTTATTATTGTATCTGAACTTAATCAACATGCAGGGTTTAGTATGATAAACCTTATGAACACCACAAGGGAGTGTAATAATCCTAAAACAGATATGGACGCTTAATACGAATTTACAGGTTATCATATATGACTTATTGTTACCCAAGATACAAAGATTATTGAGTTGATGGAAATCTCTCATCCATAGTAAATCAAAGTAACACACAAGGCACACATATAACTTAAATTCAATTAAGCTAGGTTCAGTTAAATCATTGAGATCTTGATTCTCTACTCAGGTCAGATAAGAGAATACATCTCAACATGATCCAATCAATATGTCGCACATACCAGTATATCAAATAGTTTAGATAAGTAATTTATCTAATATACTACAGTCTAGACCGACGACTCGTCCTCAAGTCGTCTCGGTTGTGATTACTATTTATATCTCTTTCAGGGTTACCGAACATGCAATCTACTGCGATCTCCTACACGCTACATGATCCACCCTAGTTATTTGAGATAAGCGAGCTAGTTTTTATATGAGACGCATGGAAATAGTTACTTTGTATACAACATAAATAAAGTTAGCTTTACGTATATTAAAATCCAACAGTCTCCTACTTATACTAAAGAAAACTTTTAGTATACAAAATGTGTATTGCATGCTCAAATATATCAATAAATATGGCTATCTCTATTACAACAAATCACTTCTTCCACTTATACTGAAAGTTTCCTAAGTGGATGGCATCAACCACTGGCCAAGTCCAGGAATGTGCTTGTTCAAGGCCTTCTGTGGTAAGCTCTTTGTAAATGGATCAGCCAAGTTCTCCAAAGTCTCAATTTTGTCCACTTCCACTTTGCCCTTCTTTACGATATCTCGTATGATATGGTATTTCCGCTCTATGTGCTTGGTAGCCTTATGCGATCAGGGTCCCCTAGTGCTTGCAACTGCACCAACATTGTCACAATAAATTGTGATCACTTTGGAAAACTCCGAAAGGACACCAAGATCCATTAGGTTGTTCTTGAAAAAAACTGCCTCCTTCGTTGCCTCACTAGCGGCGACATACTGAGCTTCCATGGTGGAGTCCGTAATGCATTTCTGCTTTGCACTCTGCCATGATATGGTTCCTCCACTTAAGGTAAACACTTACCCGGAGGTCAACTTTTTCTCATCATGGTAGCCTGGAAATCTGAATTCGTGTAACCCATAGGTTGGAGACTGTATGCCTGGTAAACTAACTGATAATCTCTAGTCCTTTTCAGGTACTTGAGAATATGCTTTACCGCAATCCAGTGTACTTGTCCAGGGTTAGTCTGATATCTTGCCACCATGGCCACTGCATAGGAGATATCTGGCCTCATACACAGCATTACATACATGAGGCTGCTTACGGCTGAAGCATAGGGTACGACTACATGTCATCTTTCTCTTTGTCAGTCTTAGGACACTGATCTTTAGAAAAAGGAACATCGTGTTTGAAAGGTAGCAAGTCTTTCTTGGCATTTTTCATGCTGAAACGAGCAATTACAACATTAATATAGGATGTCTGGCTTAAGCTCAACATCCTCATTTTACGATCACATGTGACTTTGATCCCAAGGATGTAGGCCGGTTCTCCCAGGTCCTTCAATTGAAACTGTTCGAATAACCATCTCTTTACGTCTGATAACACTTCTTTATTGTTGCCAGTAAA
>AYJT01058811.1:0-16743 GCA_001278415.1 Ocimum tenuiflorum | reverse complement strand
TTTGAGAATTAGAAACATTAGGAAGATTAGGTGCATTGTTGAAGTTTTGTTGCTGATTTTGAAAATTTTGAGCATTTGAGTTTCCACGAGGTGGATTCCCAAGTCTTCCTTGAATTTGTGGATTTGGATCCACAATCATTCCATTATGAACAGTGAAATTGGGAGAAGGCATGAGGGCATTATGCGGATTCGCATATGAAAAATTAGGATGGTTGAACCGATCATTTAGATTGTAGACCGCATTCCCTTGCGGGTATGTGATCCTCGGTTGTTGATAATTACTAACGTAATTCACATCAACCGGGTAAGTGGGTTAAACCTTCACTATTTGAGGTACATTATTGAAAGGGAGAATTTGGGGCACCTCTCTCGCCCTTTGGACAAAGGAAAATTCCTCTCGCAAACAAGCTACTTTCGTAGCCAAGGAATTGGTATTATCTATGGTAGCAATGGGTTGAACCGTTACAGCTTGAGAGCGCTGTGTTGGCCAACAAGCAGAATCGCTAGCCATATTCTCAAGAATATGTCATGCATCTTCTGGGGTTCTTTTCATGAGAGATCCACCAGCCGACGCATCGACAAGAGCCTTGGTCTTAGGATTTAGACCACGGTAAAATTGACACACTTGTTGTGCATCGGAGAACCCGTGGCGAGGACATCTACGCAATATTTCACGATGCCTATCCCAGGTTTCGTGAGACTGCTCATTAGCATGTTGAGTGAAATATGCAAGTTCAACTTGCTTAGCAAGAATAACGGCCATGGGGAAATATTTTTTGAAGAAACTTGGATTGGAGATCGTTCCAAGTCTTGATTTGACTTTTGTCCAGACTGCGGTACTACTACCGCGCTCTATCCTTAAGAGACTAAGGAAAGAGTTTAAGCTTGATTTGGTCATGAGTAACCCCATTCAATTTGTAAGAAGATGCAATTTTGTGGAATTGGTCTATGTGAGCATTGGGATCCTCTGGTGCTTTTGGAGTATAGACATTGATGTATTTATTGCAGTGGACTCCATCGGCAATTTACACCTAGCTTTTGGCTTCACAAAAGTTTGTTTTTCCAAACTTTCATTGACTCCTTTAATGATCTTAAGAAGACCATTTTTGCAATTTTACACGTCCTGTAGTTAGTGCAGCTTGGGTCACTAATTGATTATTCATGCTAATAATTCTTTGTAGCGGGCTCTAATTAGTTTCTTTTCTTCTCTTTCATTTGAAACCTCTAAAGACTCTTCATCTACATTTTGCAACCTTTTCCAACGACATTTCTCTTGGCATTTTGGTCCACCTTTTCTTGATGTACAACTCCAGAATCTTAATTATATTCATTTCGGAAAATACTTTGACAGCATGAAAACACAAGATTCCTACAAACTCAAACTTGTTACAACTACATGAAATTATATTTTAAGATGAGTTGTATGATACCTTATGATGAAAATATTTTCCAAAATTAGTAACTTTATACTCAAAAGTATCCCCAATCTCACCACAAAATTCTATTTGAGAGTCATAAGACTTCCTTACTTCAATTTCAAATAACTTAAACACTTCATGAGTGTAAACATTTGCAGCATGCCTGAAGATTTGAACAGGAAAAGAAATCAATGGAGCACGGCTTGAACTCATATATGCTTTTAACTCCTTATAATGATGGTCCTCAACCATTCTATGCAAGTGCTGAAAAATGCAACAAATGATGCTTGTAACTTGCATATCTTTTCAGACAACATGTATATTTTCACTTCTTTGAGTTGTTATCATATCTGCACAAAATGTTTTTCATCCATATACTATTGTCCATTTCTCTCTTATTTTTATCAATCTTGCGAACCATTCATTAGTTCGGAAGCCATATTATTCCAGCATCTCGTGCCATTTATTTACCAACTTTTCCTCCTCCTCATAATTGTAAATACAAGAGCTAAAATCTTTTAAAAACTCTAGAAAGCTTGTAAATACACTGCTTAAATGATTAGCTGCATTTTGATTAATTTGCCAAATGCACAAATCGTGACATGGTTCTGGCCATTGCAGTGATAAAGCTTTGGCCACAGCTGCATCTTGGTCTGTAAGAATGGTTTGCGGTAGTTTTCCTGACACAGTTTTAGCAAATGTATCAAACAACCAAGCAAACGTAGATATAGTTTCATCATACAATAATGTTGCACGCCTGTAGTAAATATTATAGTCTCCTTATGGTGATTTACACCAACAAAGAGTGCAATTGGTCGTCCATCTTTATTTTTTCTACATGTCATATCAAAAGACATTACATCTCATTCGCGCATCAATCCAAAGTATACTTGTAATATAATCGTATGCATAAACTTGAATACCATAAAAAAGTTGGAATCTTCTAACTATTTTTGCTACAAGTATTCAAATACATCCCCACTATCATGTATCTTCATTTCTCCAGTTCTCTTGGATTGCAAGTAGTTTTTATAGTCTTCAAGAATAAATCCCAAGTTTTCACGCCCCCTGCTTGCTTCGTCATTAGAGTAAAACTTGCTCGTGGAGTTATTCCAGAATTAACTACATCATCTTCTTGTAAACTTTGCATACTTGTGATACTTCTATGAAATCTCAACATAAAACTCTTAGATGGAGACACAACATCATGACCATTGTGTTCAACGACAAAGTCTACAACTATAAACTTTCCTGTATAGCGATTATTAATCTTCATCAGTGTACCACAACCTGTTCTTGATTCAGGACGATGAAACTGAGCATCTTTATCTCTATTGTCTTCTCGTCTAAAACCTTGATTCACATGAACAACAAAATATTCTATCGATTACTCTACCATTAGATCTATGAACATATTTTTTTCTTATACAATCCAACAAACTTTGCATATTTGTTGTATAATTTATAAGTTGCTTCATCACTACCATACTCCATACTCCATGCCGATTTTAGAAATGTTCTCTTCTAGGATGATTGAGTTACAATCAGTACTGAATCTTTTGCTTCCATTATCGAAATGCTTCTTCCCTTTATCATTATCTTGAACCTCGAAGGTCAAAGCAATATCAACATTCATATAATCTATAAATTAACATTATGTACGTGAGATCCCAATTGTAAATATAGATGAAACTAAGTTCCACCCTTACATAGAGGATATTTTCAATTGAGATTTTGTCTCCATTAATGGGTGTGGATAAGCTAAAAAAATGAAATTGATAACGGGATTGCCACCGCACAAAAAAGGAAAAAAAATTCAATTGTAAATTCGTCTTCTCTTTCTAGCAAAAACTTAAGAAAATTTTCACAAATCTAATCTTGAAGAGAATAAAAGAAGTGAATTAAGCATTTAATATCATATTATTGTGACAAAAAAAATTGACGGTAAAATAAAAAGAAATCGTGCATTGTGAACACAAAATGATTTTCTTTCAAAGATAAAGATGTCGTTAAAAAAAGATCCAATTTATTAGCATCATACAAACAACCAAATTTAACAATTAAAATTTATAAAAAGATTAGTGAGTTATATAAATACCTTGTGAATATAAATTCTCCTCACAAATGATGTAGAAAAGAAAAAATGAAAAAAAAAATATGAAGAATAAAGGGAAGGCAATATTTGTTTGAATAAGAATCATGCATCAATTGGATTATTTAGTTGCTTTTTTATTAAGAATAATATTCCTTATGCGAATTTATACCATAATTAAATATTTCCATATACTATTATTTCCATATCACCATTACCATATTAATTAAGTGACCTTATTATAATAAAACTCACAAACAACAAAAATCCAAGAATGGAGGATAATATATAGAACATAATTGTGGGATAGAATTCCGACCGTTCTCCTATTCACTAATCTATCATGCTATGACATAAATCTAGAATAAATATGCAGAAATTTGGCTAGACAATCATGCAATCATATATATAAAGCTGAATGCAATTGAAGGAAAATGGGAGAAGAACGAAAAATCAAATATTTATTAAATCTAATCAAACACGATATCAAAACTCAAAATTTAAAAAACGACTTAGCCGGAAAGCTTCATAAGTTTCAAATCAGCAAAAAATATGCAAAACATGTAAAACACATAAGGAACATTGAAAAGTAGATCCAAATCCAATTTGTCGAGTCCTTAGTCTTCATGTTTGGACTCTAGGATGAATTCTTCAAGATGTGTTCTCTAAAAAACAATGAAATGTAAAAGGACGACGACAGTGAGTATTTATAGGCCTAAGGTTGATACGAAAATTATAAAGTCAGAAATTTTTAGCAGGTCCACACTTAGGATTGGCCCGATCCCCTCTATTTCTCCACAACAGCATTAAACTCTGATAGGTGGATCTTATGTCTGATTGATGAAATATAATTGGCCCGATTCCATAGGATCAAGTTGATCACCTGCTTTGACTGAAATTCACCTCTCTCTGAAATTTCCTAATTTCCAGTCTATCCCTACTTCATCGACATGTTGATCGACGACATGATCCTCTTTTCTTCCCTAGATCTTTAACTTTTTCTTGTTTTTGATCAGCTCTGGCACTATTTGATGGCTTTGATCCTCCGATCGGCTCGATCCTACACTCTGATTTAGATTTTTCACCGTTTCCACCTATTTTTTACCTAAAAGCTCAACGAAATACAACTAAACTTACAAAACACCAAAATAACAATTCAGAAGCAAAAACATATTGAAAAGCGGGTACATAATACATGCAAAATACACATTTATTAAGACCCTCAATGGAGATGATTGAATACTTTATGTTGTGGAGCCTGGCGAGGCGATGCAGGTGCTAAAGAAAACAAGAGATGTTGCTTGTTGGCTTGTAAAATGCTAGTTGATTCGGGACTTGAGGATAGGTAATAGAAGAACAACACTTGTGCACATTGGATAACGGGAAGGAATTGGGAGCGAGAGTTCCCTCATTTTGCATGGGGTTGAAGTAATTCAAAGAAATCTTGTTATGACTGTATTTAGATAAGATGGATATGAGAACGGTTCAAGTTCTGACATCTCTTTTGGGAAGTTCGTTAAATAGTTTATGGGCCACAACCCAGTTTAGAGTTTTCGGGGTAGAGCTCTAAGAGATGATAAAAAAATATGTAGGATGTGAATGGAACCACCTTTAATGAGGAAGGATAGATACGAGAATGGAGGGAAATAGTGAACTAAAGAATAGAAGAAGCATCCGCACTCTAATTTTTTTCGGGAACTCTTTCAATATTTTCAGCTCCGTTGCTTGTTCGGGGATTTGCAGTCATTTGTGATTATTTATTAGCGAACCACATGGTTTCTTAAAGAACAAAACAGTTTCATTTTGCCCTATTAGCAAAAATAAAAATCCAAGTCAACGCTACATCAGTCCCAATGACTGACATGACCAAAATTTTTTTTAAAACCGTTAATGAATTAAGATAAAATTAAATAATAAAATATAATGAAAAATAGAATTATATAATTTTTAAACAATGGGATAAAATTTTATAAGTTACTAAAGAGTTGGATATGATAAATCTGTCTTTTTTTTTCCCATAATGGGAGTGGTAAAAGAGAGAGTTAAGGCAAACATGGGGGACATGACTGCAATTTATTAGAATATATATAACTCGCGCCGAATACACAAACTCGTCTTTTCCAAGCAAAACCCTAATTTTCAAGTGATCTCAGCGATGGTGAATGCGGAACAACCAAACAAGCTGCGATGGGGAGAACTAGACGAAGATGACGGCGAGGATTTGGATTTCCTGCTTCCGCCAAAGCAGATCATCGGCCCCGACGAGAACGGGATTAAGAAGGTGGTGGAGTACAAATTCAGCGATGAGGGAAACAAGGTTAAGATCACCACCACTACTCGCATCCGCAAGCTCGCCAACGCTCGCCTCAGCAAGCGCGCCGTCGAGCGCCGCTCCTGGCCCAAGTTCGGAGACGCCGTGCACGAGGAAGTGGGCGCCCGCCTCACCATGGTATCCACGGAGGAGATCCTCCTTGAACGCCCTCGCGCCCCTGGTATGATCGCCTTTCTCTTTCTGATCGCTGTTTGATGCTTGTTGCTGCTTTTGTTTGTTGTTTATTTCATTTGCTATATATGTGCGATTAATTGAAATTACTCTCCGTTACATTTTATAATTCCGTTTTTTGTCTTCTGTATGAGGTTTTCTTTAGGGAAGGAAATGTCACAATTTTATAGATCCTGATTCGCATTTGAGAAATTTTTTTTGTTCTAATTTCGTGGTAATCTGGTTTGCCTCTGATTATTTTGAGAGATGTGTGGTGTTGAACTGGTGACACTAACCATAGATTTTGGTGTTTTGGTTCACTCGTCACTTACTGAAATTGACCACAAAAGAACTTCATCATTTAAAACCATGACTCATTTAGCTTGTTAATATTGATTACATGCTAAGGAGGGATTAAGACAGTGACCATAGAATTTGGTGTTTTGGTTCGCTCATCACTGACAGAAATTGAGCAAAACAGAACTTTATCATTGAAATGACTATCATGACTCATTTTGTTAATACTGATTACATGCTATGGAGGGATTAAGACATATTAGCTTCGTCATTTTCCCCTTTATTTCCCTTTGGGTGTTTGAGTTTTTTCTTTTTGAATGATAAATAAGAGTTGAGCCGAGAATAGCATTTGATTATGGTTCTGCATTGCGGTCTGTGCGTCTATCTAGCTCAGTAGTGGTTTGAGACTGAGTGAGCTTGTGAAATTAACACGTCATTGCCTTGGCAATGCTCAATTTTATTCCTTTATATTATTGAATCAGAGTCTATCACTGCCCTAATGGTGTCACTGGTCAGGTTAAACACCCAACTAATTCTCACCAGCCATGTCATTTCTACAACTCGGTCTGATGATGGATTCTGATATTTAAAAGTTATGCTTTGAAAACTATATCTGTGTAATCGGTGGAGCAATTATGGGACTTGCAAAAACTCATGAATGCGTGTTTTATTTTTTATGGACTTGGTAAGCAATATTCACTGATTAAGTCCGATGATGGAGACTTAGCTAATTTCTAGTCTGCTTCTGTCACATCCAAAATTTGTACCTTCAGATAGTGTCAGGCATGGGCCGGTTCTGGCCCAAAATAATTTTGGAACCGAAACTGGCCCGTGTAAATCAAGTCCTAGTTTTGGGTTCGTAATCTTGGGAGGTTACAGGCTGATTTCACTTAAATACGGTAATAATTTTCATGGTTCGGCCAGTTTTGGTTTCGGTTTAGTACTGGAACTGCCAGTTAAGGTTAAAAAGTTGAACCGGAACCGATCAGTGTATATCCTGGCTTGGTTCCAGTTTGGAACCTCGGGACACGGTTCCGGTTCATGTGTGTGGGTCAAAGTGTCCACCACTAACTGCTGGTACATTGAAGTCAGTTTGGATCATATTTTTTGAATGCTCGATGATCATTAGTGCTCGAGTTGTGTACCAAATATTTCTAAATATTGGTGTTTTCTTAAAAAAACTTGGAGAATTAGCATGCCATGGGTCAAAGGGATCTCTAGTTTTTCTGGTTGTTAACATAAAGCCCTTTTCTGCTGTATTGCCCGTCAAAACTTATTTTTGTAATTGCATACTAGAACTCTCATGTCTCATCTATGATCTGTCAGTAATATTGACCCTAGAGATGACATAATTTGAATTGCAGTAAAATTGATACACTGCTCAAGCATTATCTTCATTACAAACAGTTTTTTCTAGCTCTAATGGTATGTTGTAGTTGACTAGTGGTGGTAGTGAAATGATGACTTTCTTGCTTGTCGTTTACCTCAGTGGTTTATTAGTTTTGTGCTCCTTACATTTACTCAATTTGAGTGTACTTATGCTGACACAACCAATGAATTGGCTAAAAGGTACAAAATCCGAGGAAAACAAGGCTGGTGGCGATCCGTTAGCTCAAATGGGGAAAGGAGGAGCTGTACTCATGGTATGCAGGACCTGCGGAAAGAAGGGTGACCACTGGACATCAAGGTGTCCATACAAGGATCTTGCTCAACCAAGTGAGAGCTTCATTGATAAGCCGCCCACTGAAACCAATGCTGCAGCAGGTGCCACTAAGGGAGCTTACGTTCCTCCTAGCCTGAGAGGGGGTGCCCCTGAGAGGAGCAGTACTGACATGAGACGCAGAAACGAGGAGAACTCAGTCAGGGTCACAAACCTTTCAGAAGACACGAGAGAGCCAGACTTGCATGAGCTTTTCCGGCCTTTTGGTTCAGTGAGCCGAGTTTATGTTGCCATTGACCAAAAGACGGGGTCGAGCAGAGGTTTTGGGTTTGTGAATTTTGTCAACAGAGAAGACGCTGAGAGAGCTATCAACAAACTTAATGGGTATGGTTACGACAATCTCATCCTTAGAGTTGAATGGGCTGCTCCTAGGGCAAACTAGTTCTTGGGAGAATGAGAGTTGAAAAGTATCATCCAGATTTTGTCATTTATTCTCGCAAGTTTTTATGGGATGTTTTTCTCGATCTGTTGTATATGACTGTTTGGTCTGACAGAATTGTTTGTTTGATTTAACAAAGGAGAAGCAAGATTACCACAACTGTTAGGCAACAGGCACTTAGAATCTTTGCCATTCTAACGTTTTCATTTCTTAAATATTTTGCCCAATTTCTTTTTCCATCCGTAAAAGAGAGCGCCGGATTAAATCTTTCAGTCCAAATAAAATTGTTCTCCAATCAACGGTTAGACTAACAATGCTATATTTGAGGTTTATATTCTGTAATTTCCAATTTTCAGCTCTTAATTGATTGATAGTATTTTCTGGATATGTTTATTAGAAAGTGCAAATTCATTTGGAAAAGCTACCCAGTTTTTTAAAGTACAATATTACAAGAGAACGAGAGATCCACGTATTAAAATAATAAACAATATACTTACGTACTTGCACCACAGATATAGACGAAAGCTCAGGTTTGATCTCCATTCTTGTAATCCATCAACTATTTCCATTGGTCTCCATCGTGGTTCGAATTTTATAAAAGGTGTAATCTAATTGCAATAAATAAAAAATATAGGCTGTAAACTTGTAATGGCAAAGATTTGAAAAATTAAAATTAAAACAAACCTTTATTATAAGTGATTTTATTTTTGTTTGTAAACTTGCAGTTGAGAACTTATGCACTTGAGGGCATGATCTGGAATATAAACGAAATTATGTCTTTTTTTTGCTTCACGGGAAAACAATAAAACAAAATTGTTTATTTTATTGTAAGTATTGTTGTAAAAATTGGGCTAGGCGCTGGCTAGACGGGCAACTTGGTGTCGTTAGGCGGCCAACTCAGTTTTTTTTCTTTTTTTTTTTGGGAACAAGGCAACAAACTCATTTTCATAATAAACCTTTCATGAATAAAGATATAAAATTATTAATGTAATAATATATAAATATATATATCTATATTTTAAAAGAATAATGCAATATTTAATTTCTAATTAGAATATGATATAAAATATTTATTTTGTTGTTTTGTTGGGACTTGCAATGATAATGCTTTGAAATATTGACATGGTGAATGTTGGAATTTTTATAAATGTTATTTTGTTGAGAATTTATATTATTATTCTTTGAAATATAAACATAATTATACTTTAAAATATTTATTTAGGATGCTTAAGTATTGAAAACATGCAAAAAAACACATGTTGGTGCAAAGGCCCCGGTTAGACCGCCTAGGTGCTAGGCCCCCTGGAACGCTCGACTAGCGCCTAGCGCATTGTGCAACATTGAATTTGTAAGAGGTAAATTCGTAAAACGTGGATCCGCACTTTTCGGGCGGGTTACCCGTCCCGTTTCAATTTATTCGAAGGTTTTTCCTTTTCTTTTCTTGTCAAATTATCCGTTCCAGAAAATAGGAATAATATCTAACTCCCCACTCTTCTTCGTTTCTGTTTCTCCTCTCTCTACGGCTCTAATTTCTTGTTTCCCTCCTCCACACTCAACTCATTCATTTCTCTATTTATTCAATTAAGTCGTTTAACATTTTTCGCTTTGAGGAAGTGGATGCTTCGCATTTCGGCTGATTTAGTCAGGCATGCTCCGTTTCCCTCTTATTTTATCGGCACCTCTGCGCCCAAAATGATTTTATTCGTTTCACGTTTTTCTCTTAATCTTCTTCTTCTTTGTAAGATTTTTTATTTTCGATTGACGATTATGGATTGGCTTAACTGGATTGCTCTTTTGCTGTCAAAGTTTTGACCATTTTTTGGGTGGATATCTCCATTTATAATTCTGGATCTGAATTTTGTTTTATGGTTTGGTATTTGTTCTATTTAATGTCGCAGAAGTTTCTGTTGTTGATTTTTTTCATTTGTTTGTGGCATTGTGTCTTGTTTAGGCTTTCGATATCCGTACATTTGATTTACAATGTAGTTACTTTTGCCCTTTAGCATACCCTGCTTGAATACAGATCTTTAACATCCATTTGATTCGTGCATCAGATATCATTTCTAGGCGAAATCAGAGTGTAATTTGAATGCATTGATAGGTCTGTCTGTTCATTGACTCTTTCTAGAGTGATAAATATTTTTAGATGTTCCAAATATTAAAGGTGCCGTTTTTATTTTATTTATTCACTGTCCTTTTGGATACGATCAAACATGAGCATTTATAATTTGATGTTTCTTTTAGACTCTGCCTTTATATCTGTAGTTTGTAATAACTGAAATGATGATATATTATTTTGTTTATGAAATAGTCTAAGATAGTACGGCTGTTTTGTGACATGGCTGTATTCTTCTTGGAAAAATTCATGTTGAATTGAGGAAGAAAGCTTAAATAGAGTTGGGGGCCTCAAAATCTCTTTAACCACCAAGTTTTTCTCTGAAAGGAAGTGCTTATCGTTTGAGTAAGTAATGATGGGAGTTTTATATGAATCCAATAGTTTGATGCGATGGAGAACTAGACGTGATTTTGTGCTTAAGAGCTGCTATCTAGATTTTTTTTCATAAGGTCACAATTTTAAGGCATTGAGGTAAGGTGTGTTTGGAAACGTCAGCGCATTGACATATATGTATTTTATTTGTCCTATAAACTATATAGGACTCATAATTAATGCAGTTTTTGATAATGTTATTTGCAATGTCCTCAGCAGATCAAAGCATTTTCCCAGTTTGGATCAGGCACTTGGTGGCTCTTTAATTTAATGAAAACAAGTGCAATGTGCTTCTCTCTCTTGCAATTTCCCCGATGCAGAATTCATTCATTTGCTAATTGCTGGTGGGAGAGTTTTCATAAATTCTGTAGTAGTGGAGGCAGTTGCAGTTACAAGGTCCTTTGTTCGAACAACTATGAGATCGAAGGAGGATATAACAAGAGATGGACAAGACGGACTATAAACTCAAAAACTGGAGGAAATAAGGAGAGCTTGACTAAAAATACGAGTTCCAGGCATAATATCATTCCTGAAACGGCCAATAATTGTGATAGTTATAAGTTAGAAACAACTAAGGTACGAAGGAGCAGAAAGTTAAGTGTCAGCAACAATGTTATATCTAAAAGTGCGAGCACTGAAGTGAATACATATGGTCTAGAAACAGAAGAAAAAGGATCAGATCAATATTATGCTGATTTGGCCAAACTCGCAACTGTTATCTGTTTTGATATTGAAACCACTGGTTTTGCCAGAGAAAAGGATCGAATAATTGAGTTTGCATGCCAAGATCTTCGAGGGGGTGAAAACAGCACCTTACAGACCCTTGTGAATCCAGAACGTGATGTGCCCAATGAACAAATTCACGGCATTTCAACCCATATGGTTAACAGATATGATATACCCAAGTAAGTTCAGTTTCACGCTACGAATTGTGATGAATGCATAGGAAATGGAAATTTTTGGCTGGTTCTATGATCTCTTACATTTGTCATGCTCAATCTTGTTTAAAATCATTCATTTGCATGTGTTGTCTGTATTTCTTTTCCTTGTGTCACTCCATTTCTCTCAGTATGTTGTGTTCATTGTTATATTGTAATCACCATCAACTTCCGTGTCCATTTACTTGACCTTAAATGTTTCCGAGTTTGATTGTCATGAAAAAGACTTCATTATTCTTAATCTAGGACCCTTCATCTGGACTTTATTTGGATTGAGACAGTTGATTTTGGGGTAAGAATTTTAAATGATTCCATGAAATGGATTTGAAATACATCATTGAATGAATTCATTCATACAAAACTCTATGGATTTTAAATTCATTTCTAAATCCTTTGATCCCAATTCAGCCTAAACTGTGAAAATGAACAAATGCACAAGTTTTACTCTAGCTCGTCTTATGCAGGATGAAGGACTTCATTCCTGTCCTACTTCAGTATGTTAGAAGCCGACAGATACCCGGTGGAGTTGTGGTACTGGTATCTCACAACGGGCGCACTTTTGACGTCCCATTCCTGAAAAGGGAATTCAGTCGCTGCTCTTACGAGATCCCTCCAGATTGGTTGTTTGCCGACACCCTCCCATTGGCTCGTCTAGTGGTGAAGGCTAAAGGTACTCGTTTGAATTCCTCTATATGCGCCCACCTACTATATGCATATAACACATGTTTTGTTCGTTTATCAGGATCGAAAGTTCCCTCAAGGATATCGCTGCAGGCCCTTCGCGAGCACTATGGCATTCCATTGATTGGGCCAGCACATAGAGCCCTGTCAGATGTACATTCACTGGCTTTGGTTCTCCAGAGGCTTACCTACGACCTAAAACTGCCACTATCTGGTCTAATTGAGTGTTCTTTTAAATAGAGCATGGCAAGATTCTAGGTGGTAGAATTATTTGGTGTTATTCTTTGGAATGATGATAATATTTGGCCATATTTTAGATCATGTCAATGTACAGGTAGTTCACGTTTCATGTTTCTAATAATTAAATTGTCTTTGTATGGAGAATGTCTGCAACTTGGTTAAATTAGGTTACACTAACTTTTACATATATTTTATGATTATCATTGTCTGTATTTTCCATTTTTCCTCGAGAAATGCTGTGTAATTTTACAGACATGAGCTGATTTTGGGAAATAAAAGGTTCATAACGTTGAGGGATAAGTGAGATACTCTACCAATGAGACAGATTGTTCGACTCCTTACCTCAAACAGGAGGAATAGAGACAATCAATCAGGCAGGACGTTACGATGATAACCTCCTAGGAGAGAACTAAGACTAGGGGTGGCAATCGTGTGAACCAGATCCTTATCGGGTCAATCCGTTAGTGATTTGATCCATTAATGCTCAATTCATACTCGATTTGTAAAGGAAATGTCTAATCCGAATCCATATCTAATCCGTGAAGCTCAAATTCGACACGAATTTGCTAAGGATCTTATAGTTATCACTCGATAAGAATTCGATAATTAGCCGATCTGATGAATATGATATGAATTCAGTAATGCAATTCGATAAAAATCTAATATGATAAAATTAAAGTTCATAGATTCAAGTCAAGATTTTCAACCACACAATATGAAATCTTAAAGTTCCAACATGAAAATTAAGATTTTTAATCACAAAATATTATTACTATAAATTACATCAGTTCAATTCAAAAGAAACTAGTAAACCCTAATAAATTAGGCATATTGTACATAAAATTATAAATTTAATGATTTACAAATAATAAATCTAATATAATATCAAGAACTGAAATTTGAAATAGTCAATATGAATGTCACGTGCAAAAGTAGTCATATTCATAAAAAATTTACAAATAACCAAATAGTTTAAAATACTCTTATTTTTGTTAGTTTTAAATCTAAAATTAAAAAAATAAATTCCGGTAAGATTCTGTTATCTTACACAAAAATCAAAATTTAAATAAATAAATTTAAAATTAAAAAAAATTCCTTACTGTAGATTCCACTACCTTGCCGCAAAAATATTTTTTTATAAAAAATTAAAATTTAAATAAATTAAATTTAAAAGTTTTAAAAAAAAATCCTAATCGTACCCTTACCGTAAAATCGACGACCTTACCCCAGAAAAATTATAAAAAATTAAAATAAAAAAACATGGTGTGGAAGATTAGTTTTGCGGCAAGACAAATTAATTTTTCGGTAAGGCAAATTAATTTTGTGGTAAGGCAGATTAAGTTTGTGGTAAGATAGATTGATTTTGTGGTAAGGTCAAATCAATTTAATATTTTTTTTATTTTTCAAATTTAAATAAAAAATATGCAGTAAGACAGATTAATTTTACAGTAAGGCAGAATGATTTGAGGTAAGGCTGAACTTTAAGCCGATCAGGCTAAATTAATTTGTAATTTTTTTATTTTTCAAATTTAAATAGAGATATATGGTAAGATAAGTTAGGGACAAATTAGGAAATTCATTCAATTCCTTTCCCATTCTATGCCATCAAAAGTTGTGCTTCTATCAACCAAGCGGTCGACGTTCTAGTTTTGTCCGTCGACAGCTGAATGTTTCGATCTCGTTCGATTCATGATCGCATCTACAAACCTTATTCTTGACTATACTATGGATGTTTTTATAAATGTGACTACTTTTGGTTTTCAGATAGTTATTTTGGCTAGTCTCACATGTTACCACTAATATCAATATATCATAATACTAAACATGATATAATACTAAACATCTGCACAAAAACTAAAACAAAGAAGACAGAAAAATACTTGGCAAGACGACATATTTCCATATTGTGTGGCTTGGCAATCCTTGCTTTGCAATTGTGCCATTATGGGCAATGGAGCTTCTAACCAGGCATTTAGGATTAACTCATACAAAATCATATTTCATTTTTATAATGAATTGTCTCCATTTTCATTCTAATTTAGTTTCCTCTTCTAAATTTGTAGAAAATATAGACTCACACAAAGTAGATTTTATTGATATGAAAACTCAAACTACAAATGAACTTCAACACCCTATATATACAGATGATCCCATAGGGTGTGCCTCACAAAAACAAAACAGAAAATACAAAGTGAACACAAACAACTATATGACATGATAGCACTGACGTGGCACACTTGGATTGGTACTTAAGAAGGTGATGCATGCCTATTATCACGTGAACCGGTTGCCTCCTCCAGTGCACTCGTTCCTGCTTGAGTAACAACGGACAAACTTTCTACACCCCCCCTCAAGATGGAATGGTGCACATCAACCATTCCAATCTTGCCTTGAAGAAACCGAAAACGAGGGCCGACCAAAGACTTAGTAAAAGAATTTGCGAGCTGGAGAGTGGAGGTCACAAATTGAGGTAGAACAAAACCATCCTTGAACTTGTCGCGCACAAAATGCTAGTCTATATCAAGGTGCTTAGTACGCTCATAGAACATCGGATTTTTGGTGATATGTAGGCGGCCTGGTTGTCACAAAAGAGAGGAATCGGTGTAGAAATTGAGATACCAAAGTCCTGTAACAGATTGGCAAGCCAGATTAATTCTTTAACAGTAGAGCCAAGGGAGCGATACTCAGCTTCAGCCACTAGACAGCGAGATAGTTTCTTGCTTCTTACATCGCCAAGAGAGTAAAGCATCTCCCAGAAACACGCAATACCCAGTCAATGAACGACGAGAATCAGAACACATGCCCCAATCCGCATCACAATAAGCGGTAAGAATCGTGGAGTTTGAAATAGGGAAAAACAATCCAGCGGAAGGACAACCTTTGATGTAGCAAAGAACATGCATAGCCGCCTCTCAATGTTGCGTGGTAGGCCGAGAAACAAATTGACTAAGCTGTTGAACTACATGAGAGAGATCCGGATGGCTCAAATTAAGATAGAGAAGACGTCCAACAACCCGACGATGACGATTAGGTTCCACCAAGAAATCAGAATCACCAGCTGATAATTGAAGTCCTGGGGGAAAAGGTGTACCCACCGATCGACACCCCATCCAACCAGCATCATCAAGGAGATCTAACACATATTTACGTTGATTAATCGCGGTACCTGTAGAACCACGAATAATTTCCAAACCAAGGAAAAATTTGGTTGGCTCCAGATCTTTGATAGTAAACGCAACATCCAAATGCGCCTTGCACTGAGTAATAACATGGACAGAAGGTCCACTAACCAAAACATTGTCGACATAAATGAGCACAACGAGAAATAAAAAACAAGTCCACTTCAAATACAAGCAAGGATTATATGTAGATTGAACAAAACCGTAGTCAATCAAGCATCGAGAGAACTCCAAATCGCACTCTCTAGATGCTTGCTTAAGACCATAGCTGCAACACATTCAAGGGAACCACTAGCTTCTTTGTAAGTGGTGGGCTCCTTCAAGGATGTCACATTGACAAGAAAAGCCATGTAAGATGAAGAAAACGTAGGCGGAGTGAGAACACCTACATGCTCTACAACTGGAGCAAAAGATGCATCAACACTAAGAACATAATCCTGCATCCAACCTGGTGGTGCCTTGAACTTATGACTCTTACGAACGGGAACCATGAGCTGCTGAGTTTCTGAGTTATCTACAGAGCAAGCTTTAGGGACAACATCATGCTACAAATCATCAAAAATCAAATCAACAGGAGGAGGAATATAAGTGTCAATTCCATCAACAATGGGCTCAATACTTAGATTGGAGATCGCATGCGTGACAGTATCGGAATTCAAGAAAGGAAAAATGTGAGTATGACAACTTTCATCCTGTAACGCCCCAACCTCCATAGCCGGGACGCTGAGGGCGGAACCAAGTGATAATACGTGATTAGACATCATTGACAGTCATTCATCATCCACAAATATAATTACATAAGAAGTGAAATATGAAACGGCCAAAACAA
>AYJT01058805.1:0-10465 GCA_001278415.1 Ocimum tenuiflorum | reverse complement strand
CGAGGGACTAGTCGGGGGGACATGGGGTTCTTCAAATTGCATATCTTTCCCTTCATTAAGGTCAGGTTGACCTATCAGATCTGCAACAGCTGTCTCTGGTTCTTGAACTGCTTGGGTTTGAGCTGGAGCTGCTTGAACTGTCTCAGCAGTGCTGGCTGGAAGCCTCTCTGCATCATCTTGCATTGCCTGTTGGGAGGCCTCAACTGAAGAGCAGCTAGTCTCAACACCGTCTTTCTTTTCTTTCTCAGCTGAGATATCCTGCTCAGCTGGGGTATCCTTGAGAGTCCCATCAACTGCCTTAGAAGGCTGGGCAGCTGAGCCTGTTCTTTCTCAGATTCTTCTGACATTGAGTGATGTTTGAGGTTAGACCACGAGGGACAGCTTTATTGATAGGAATGTCAGATAGCTGGGGGAAGTGCGATCTACCCAAGTTTTGTGCAGGGCTGTGTCTGGCTGAGTTGGTCCAGGCTGCCTTAGCTGTTGATTGACTATAAATGCCTTGCCCTGAGCTGGGACCAATGCTAGCTTTCTGTTCTGGGGAAAGATCATCGGATTCGGTAGTCATCCTAAAGGTGATGATATCATTAATTCAGTCGTGCAGTTCCTCCTTCTTGAGTGGTCTGCTCCTAATCCACCTGCGCACACACTATTCATTAGACCTCCAGAAGGCGATTCTCATTCTAGTAAGGAGAATGACCATCTCCTCGCAATCAACTGAGTATCCCCAATAGTAAGAACGTTGGGCCCGAATGGCTTCTCGCATTGTCAACTGAATGAGAGGATGATCATCACCTTTCAGCTCTTTAAGTACTGATTCCAGTCGAGAGTGGGCACTGTCTTTGATCATGTCTTCAGCATCGCGACTCCATTTAATGATGTCTGAGTTAATAATTGAAGATTACTGGAGAGGACGACGTCATTCCGTGATCCTCTGGCATTTGAAGTCTTTATTGGGCAGACCAGTAGTGGTAACGAGAATTTGTGTGTCTGAGCACTGTTCAGTGGAAAAGGGGTTGTCACTCAAGTCCTAAGGATGATGGGGACTGTCACTGGGACTGCTGGATCGTCCAGCTCGGGAGAGCATCAAAAAGTCTGTTGAAGGAGGAGTCGGAGCTGCTACTGGATGAAGATACAATTTGTGCAGTTGGCTTTCTTGCAGTTAGCTCCTAAATTGAAATGCCCTTTATCTTCCCCTGGGGCTCCTCAAAGTAGCCCCAGAAGACTCATTTCTTCTTTGCAGCTGGCTTCTTTCTGTTCCCATCCTTTGCAGCTTGAGCTGCTTCCTTGCTACGAAGGGTGACGAGAGATTTGCTCTTGGCAGGGGGTGAGACAACCCTTGCCTCATTTCTGTCTCTCAGATAGGAGTACTTGATCAAGTTCACCAAACATAGCCTTCTCAACTCTCATCGAGCTGGTCATAGAGTCATCCATTGTCATTATCATTCTCCCTACATCGTGACTTGGGGTAGAACTGAAGCCTTCATCAGAGGCTGTCCTCTAAGCTTGTTTCTTAGGTTGAGGAGCTTTGATGTTCCTCTGAGGTTTCTTGGTAGCTGATGGAGATATAAAGTCATAAACCCCCCCAGCTCTTCTCCGGTCCCAATAGCTAGAAGTAACTTCTTTATTAGGTAGTTGAAGGTGAACCCGAATTGGACGTCTTTTTGAAAGACGTGCCTTCAGCTCTGCGCACGTTCTCCAGCAGTTTGTTGAAAACAAATTTTGTCAGTTGGCCTGTATTTTATCATCTATGACCATAATCGACTTGTATTTTTTGGAGGACAACTTCGACTTGATCCCCAGGTTGCAGACAATCATTTTATTGAATATGTCCAGTAGAAGGGCATAGAAGTCGCTCAGAGAACCCTTGGGAGTCTGTATTTTAAATTGATATTGCACTTTCTTCCCATAATTTCTCTATTTTAGCTAGTGTGCATTCTCCGGCTGGTTTGCTTCATCAAGGTATGTAAAAATAGAGATATCTTTGTTCGATAGGTCAAACTTCGATGCGAGTGAGTTCGAAGACACAGTGATCTTGGTGCCATATACCTTCGTTGAAATAGATTGCTCGTCTACGGTGATGGTGGCTCTTCTGTAAAACTCGACCACTAGGTTCGAATAAAACCTCCTTGGAGTGTAGGTGACCAACTTGAGGACAGTTGCCTTTTGCATATTCCTCTCCAGATCAAGGATGGGCGAAGAAAAGTCCTTGTATTGCTTTATGAGGAGGGGGAGGTTCAAAATCTTGTTCTTTTGCACTTGGAGCTGGCGTCGCTCTGCGTGCGTAAGATCTTGCATGCTTCTTTTGGAAATGTTGATAAGCTTGGCCAATGTGATGTCTGTGGAAATATTTTTAGTAGATTGGTCTTTGAAAACGCGAGCCATTGGTATGGTTTTGAAGTAGAAAGCTTGAAGGTTTTAAAACTAGGGTTCAGAAGTATAAGGAAGATGGAAAATATGATCGGGGAGAAGATCATCCATTTATAGAAAAAATTGGTATACAGATGGATTGAGTTCAAAGAAGGGATTCAATGATTAGGATTTATCGGCATGTGGCACTGTGTGGAGGCGGTTGTCCGACAAAGTGATCGTGGTCAGTTATCTTTCCATACGATAGCTTCCCATTGGATTATTGACGCGGCTGGTCTTAGTTGCATTTAATGCGGCATTCATGTCATTCGAAATTCAAAATAAATGACATAAAAGCAGGAGAATTAAATATTTTTCAAGACTAAGTTCCCCCTAAGTATAAGATCAATTTACTCAGAGCTGGGACTCAGTCTGATCAATGTCAGCTGTGACTGAGATTTGGGACTCAGCTTTGCTATGAGATACCTAACTAGACCTTTACAAACAATCCACGTACAGCTGATAGCTTGGACTCAACTGTTTATCTTCTTACTAACTAAGAACTAATTAGTTCTCAGACGTCCCACTCGGAATGATCAACCCGATAGCTGACAATATTCTTGGTTAGTTCTTAGTACTCAGTTGAGAGCCGAGACTCAGCTGACTGACACCACTTGAAGAACAAACATAACTGAGAGCTTGGACTCAGTTACCCTCCAGTTGGATTTTAGGTAACTAACACTAAGAGCTGGGACTTAGTTGCTTGTCACCACTTGTTATAATCATAGCTGAGAGCTGGGGGTCAGCTGTCCTATATTTAGAAATTTCTCCTCAATCTTCTCCTTCAGCTAGCATGTCCAGTTTTAGTAGGCCAAGTTGTGTACACAATTCCTTGAACATGGACTTCTGAAGAGGCTTTGTGAATATATCTGCAAGCTGGTCCTCAGTCTTCACATAAGCAATTGACACATCCTTCTTTTTCACATGATCTCAGATAAAGTGATGTCTGATGTCAATGTGCTTTGTTCTTGAGTGATGAACTGGGTTCTGTGTGATGGCTATTGCACTGTTGTTGTCACAGAGAATAGGAACAACTTCAGTTGATACTTTGTAGTCGCACAACTGTTGCTTGATCCAAAGCAATTGAACACAGCAGCTGTCTGCAACTACATATCCGGCTTCAGCTGTGGAGGTGGCGATTGAATGTTGTTTCTTGTTGAACCAAGAGATCAACTTGTGACCAAAGAACTTGCATGTTTTGCTGGTACTCTTCCGATCGATTCTGCATCCTCCAAAGTCTGAATCTGAGTAGTCTTTAAAAACTAGGCTATCATCCCTGAAATACCAAATTTCTAGGGTCTCAGTTCCCTTCAAATATCAAACAATCCGTACAGCAGCATCCATGTGAGACTTCTTTGGGTTGGCTTGAAATCTGGCACATACTTCAACTGCATAGTTGATGTTGGGTCGGCTGGTAGTTAGGTAAAGAAGTGATCCGATGATTCCTCTGTAAACTGTGAGGTTGACTCATTCTCTTTCTTCATCAAGTGTCAGCTGACACTTGTACTCATGGGAATTTTGATTGTCTTGGTCTTCTCCGAGCAAAATTTCTTGATCAGCTCATATGTGTATTTTTGTTGATTGATAAAAACCCCTTCCGGTATTTGTTTCACTCGGAGTATGAGGAAACAGGACATTCTACCCATCATAATGATCTGAAAGTTGTCTTGCATCAGCTGGGAAAACGTTGCGCAGATGGCTAGGTTTCTTGATCCGAAAATAATATCGTCCACATATATTTGAACCAAAAACATGATGCCATCATTTTCCACTCAGAAGAGATTCATGTCAATCTTCCCTTTCTGAAATCTGTTCTTCAACAGAAACTGGGACAAAGTCTTATACCAGGCTCGGGGAGCTTGCTTTAAGCCATAGAGGGTTTTTCTGAGGCGGTATACCTTGTTCCCTAGCTCTAAGCAAGGTGGTGGTTCCACATAGACCTCTTCAGTCAGCTCGCCATTGAGAAAGACAATTTTCATGTCCATTTGATAGACAATGAAGTTGTGGTAAGCTGCGTAGGCTAGGAACAACTTGATTGCTTTAAGTTTCGCAACTGGGGCAAACGTCTCATCGAAGTCAATACCTTCGCATTGTGCATATCCTTTCGCTACCAGTCTTACCTTGTTTCGGGTAACTATGCCATTTTCATCACGCTTGTTCTTGAAAACCCACTTGGTACTGATCACCTTTTGATGAGTAGGGCGATCTACCAAGTACCAAACGTGGTTGCGGATGAACTCAGCTAATTCTTCTTGAATAGCTAAGATCCAGTCGGGAGAGGCAAAAGCTTCCTCTAGCTTGGAAGGCTCTATCTGAGATAGGAAGCAAGTGAAGAAAACTTCCCAAGACCTTATGTGGACTGGATCAGCTGCATCATCTAAAACATCTTTAGCTGGATGGTCTCTCAGCCGTAGAGGGGGTTGGATAACTTTAATAGTTATTGCTTGCCTTTCAGCTGTGTTGATGGGCACAGCTGCAACTGGCACATCCACCAAGTTTTCAGAGACCTACTCCTCCGTCATAGTTCTTCTTTTAAGACCTGGGGCTCCAGTTGTTCCCTCCGCAGTTCTGCCTTCAAGAACTGGGCATCCAATGGTTGCCTCTTCAGCTGAGGTACCAGATATGTCTTCAGCTGGAACTGGATTAACTGCTTTGGTGCTTCCTTTAGTTAGGCCTCCAACTTCAGTTATGGTTCCCCCTGCTTCAATTATACCTTCAACTGGATCATGAATTGAAGTTTCTTTTAAGGTCTTAGTAAGAACTTCTACATCACAGACCTTTTCAGCCGGACTCTGGCTAAGAAAAATGAGTCTTGAGTTGCAGTTCCAGAAGTGTGTCTATTCGGTTCAGTTAGTTGCACACAACAGGTGTTGCCTAACTGAACTTCATCTTCATCAGCCTCTGGATAGCTCAAGGCCAGTTCTGCAGTATTCCTGCGCACTAAAGTAGACTCATAAAAAATAACATTGCATGTTATTTCCACAAGAAGGGTTGTCTTGTTAAACACCCTAAACGCCTTGTCAGAGAAGTATCCATATCCCAGGAATACGCCCTCACTAGCTTTAGGTGAAAAGTGTTCAACTTCGACTTTCTATTGTTATGGATATAACATGGGTAACCAAAAGCTCTAAAATAAGTTAGCGAAGGCTTACGATCCTTGTACACCTTATATGATGTTTAGTTTAGTCAAAGGTGAAGGGAGCTGCGATTCTGAGTGTAGCAAGCTGTGCTGGCTGCTTCAGCCCAGTAGCTTTGACCAATCTTTGCTTCAGATAACATTGATTGCGCAGCTTCATTCAGGGTCCGATTCCTTATTTTATTAAGGTCATTCTGCTGCGGTGTCCTTGGAGCTAAATGCTCGTGACTGATCCCTTTTTTTACACAGAAGTCCATAACTTGCCCAATCCAGAACTCCGTCCTATTATGCAATCTGATCCTTGTAACCTTGCAACTCTTCTCGTTCTGAATCTTCAGGATCAGCTCCGATAGTGCCATCTTCACTTCAGCTTTGCTCTGCAGAAATTCCACCCATGTGAATCCTGAGAAGTCGTCTATCACCACCATAGTATAGCTCTTCGCTCTTACTGATTGTGGAGTAACTGGCCCAAATAGATCCGTGTGAAGAAGCTCTAAAATTCTGGTCGTACTTGGCTCAACTGTCTTCCCTTTAAATGAGGCTTTTGTCTGCTTACCTAGCTGGCAAGCTCCACTCACTCCTTCCTTCTTCAGCTGACAGACTTTCAACTAGGTTGTGCATTACCAGATAATTGATGTTCTTGAAATTCAAGTGCTAAAGCCAGCTAATTTATGTTGAGCTGCAGAAGGCGAGGCAAGATCTGGAACTACCACTCTCCTAGTCTACGACGTACAATCCTCCTTTTCTGATCCCTCAGAGGACGACTTCCTTGGAGATTTTATCTTTGATTTAGCACTCGTTCTTTGTGAATACCGTCTTGTACCCGTGCCCTCCAAGTTGACTGATGCTTGCTAGATTATGCTTGTGGTTAGTCACAAGTGAGACACCATGCAGGATAACTCTGTTGATGGACACAATTCCGGATGCGACGATCTTCCCTTTGGAGTTATCCCAAAAAATCACTGACGACCCACTGACTGGAATGAGATTTGACATAGTACATTTGTTGCAATTAATGTGCCTTGAGCAGCCGCTATCAAAGATTCATATGTCTGAAATCTTCCGCGGCTGGCTGCTCATCTCCGCGACCTGCAGTCACAAAGAAAATCTATAGGTACCCTTCTTACTTCGGGTCCTGAGGGGTCAGCACAGTTCTGAATCCTTTTGAAATCCATACTTGTCTTATTTTCACGCTCTTGACCACTTGGGCAACTTGTTTCACTGTCTTCTATTTCAACATTCTTTCAAAATGCACTCGGTTATGACGTTTATGTCAAAGCGTGCATTTGTGTGTGAGTTTTTCTTTTGAACTGAGTTCTTGGCAAAATCTCAGAGAGCTGGCCCCGGATGTGTGCGGACATCTGCCTTGGGTTTCTTCGGAATGAATCCTAACCCAAAGCGATTAACCCTTCCATTCTGCCTTTGTTGGTGGTTGGTTAAGGGGTCTCCGGTTGGGTTTTCCTGAATTTGGTTGTCTCTAGTTAACTTTCGCATAACTGGGTGGTCTCTAGTTAAGTTTTCCATAATTGGGGTAGAAAGCTGCTGGTGCCTTAGGCAACTGAAGTTTCTTCAGCAGTCCAGCTTTGGGAAGGACAGTTGGCTCTTCACTCAGCTGGACTTTCTTTAGCTGAGCTACTTTAGAAAATGCAGTAAGCCTAGAAGACCGGCCAGTTAGTATTTCAGCTGGTTGAAATACTATCTTTTACTTGACCGTGTTCATGCACAAATTAGATTTGTCATTCAAAATTGATGGGTCATAACGTAACCCACCCTTTTCTGTGCAAGATTTTTGGACTTTAGGGTTTCCAGCTCAGCTGTGAGATTTTTGAAATCAGTTTTTAGAGCTGAGTTTTATACCCTAATTTTTTCATTGAGTGCTTCTAATGATTGAGCATTTTCAAGTTCAGCAGTCAATTTTAAAACTTGATCCTTTAAAAAAGCATTTTTCATGTGTAATTTTGCTTTGCTGCATACACATATAATTAAAATCTTTTGAAAGTGATTCTATTGATAGGTCCTCAGCGTCAGAGTGACACAACTCTAAGACCTAAGTTTCATGATCAGACACATGCAAAGTTAGGGAGGAATTAGTTACCTCATCCTCAGTTGAAGCAATTTAAGTATCCTCCATTCTGATGTCAGCCATGAATGCCACCAAACGTTCGTCAACATCAAAACTGGCAGTTGACTCAGAATCTACTTCATCATCATAAGGAATGTCGGGCATCTTCGTTCTTGTCAGTATTTCTTGAGCATAAGCCATCAATACCCTTCTTTGAAAGCTTTTCTTGAGCTTAGCTCCCTCTTCTTCTCCTATCTGAGGACAATCGAATTTTAGATGGTTAGGAGAGTTACATTGAAAACAAGTACGTTGTTGCCTTCTCGAGAACTGAAACTTCTCAGTTTTCTTCTTCTCTTGGGCTCTGCTCTTAGCTTTCTCCAGGTTTTTGGTTAGGATCTGCATCTGCTTCTCTAGTTCTTGAATCAAGTTGGCTAGAGACTTTTCAGCTGACGTCGAAGGTTTGTCAGCTAGGATTGGTGATATAAACGATTGTCGCGGTGGCTTGCAGGGTGAGAACAATTTCTTTGCGACGAACAGTGTTGCATCCTCCAGCTTAGATGACTGCTAGGTACTCTTCTTGGATTCATGCTCGTGCAGGCGAGCTCGATCAAACTCATGTGCTCGCAAGGAGGCGAATACATCCTTTATGGGCAACTTTGACAGATCTTTGCATTCATCTCAGCTACAGGATAGGTACGGCCCAGAGTTGTGAGCTCGTTTAAGACGGAGTTAAATTTGGCCTCCATCTGCACAATAGATTGTCCAGTTAGCATAACAAAAGATTCATATTTTTCTACGCAAACCTGGAATTTATTTCTTGTGATCTGTTCAGACTCTTTACAAAGCTCCCCAAGGAAATCGCGGATTTTCTTGGCAGAATCACAGTGAGCTATGTCCTTCATTCTATCTTCAACAAGCATTGAGAAGATGATGTCTTGGGCTAGATATTCAAGCTGATGTCGACGTTTGTCCTCCGAAGTCCACTTAGCGTGAGGCTTTTTGATATATTCCCGCTGGCCATTATTTTTTGGGTTGGTGTTGACCTTCATAATTTTGATCGGCCCTTCAGAAATAATCCCCCACGTGTCCTCATACTAGCTAACGAGGTGAGATTTAACACGCCTTTTCCAGCTAGCGTAGTTCTCCACCGAGAACTTAGGCAATCCGCTCATGGACGCCATAACTTCTCTTTGAAAACCAAAAAATCCTGCTCACAACAAGTGTAAGGAATGGATCTGATCCTTAGTGACTCAAAACAGTCTGTCTTATGGACCAACTACTCTGATACCACTTGTTGGTCCCAAATCAGAGTATAGTACAAGTTGCGGAAGTTAGTGAATAAGTGCGGAATTAAAAGTAGGCCCAATATTTTATCTCAGCTGACTTGTGAGATGTCAATTGGATCCTTAAAAGTTATCGAGTAGGATTATGGTTTTTTTAGTTATACTCTAACTACTGAAGGTAGTTGGGTTTCAAATCATACTTAGAATAAATAAGATAACGACTGAAAGCTGTAAAAACACATGATATTATAGAGGTTTGGAAGTGAAAATTCTACGTCCTCTCTTCTTTCTCTACAAAGGGAATTCACTATAGATGAGTTGTACACGGTGTTTTAACACGGTTTACAAGCACCTGTTTTCTCTAATGAAGAACTACTACCGTTCTCGGTCACATCCACGACAGATCTCGAAGCTTTACGGAAATCCACTTCCTAGGCTTCTTGTTCTGCAGGTTGAATGTTTGAGTTCCTTTCACGAATGTAGATTGGTTTGGTTGGTTATGTTCTCATACAGGAATCTGGGAATGTTCTCGAAATCCTCAGCTGTGAACAGCTTTCAGATTTCCGGTGGATCTCGAGTAAAGAAACTCGAAAAGCTTAAATTCTTTAGAGAAAGAGAGTTTAAGAGATTGCAGAAGGTTCGAGTTTTGCACTAATCAACTAACTTGTCTCCAAGAGGTAACTCATGTATTTATAAGCCTTCAGATTTGAATAGCCGAGACAACAGACAAATGGACACTTTCCTACATCAGATGATATGGTCGTTGTTGTACTTCTTGCAGGCTTTATCGGCTCTTTATCCATCGAACACTCATCTGCGATTATCATCCGCTGAATAATAATCGGTTGACTGACTACCTTTTTAAGGTCAATTTTTGGAGAGTCAGCTCTGTTGTAAGTCTAAGCAAGTCTGATATCCCTCTTTTGTCTTTCAATTGTACGAGGGACAACTGGGCTTGATGGCTGACTTGAACTGAAATTTGGCTGCTCTTTTTCAGTCAACTTGGGAGTCCATTTGTCTCTCTCTTAATTGTTAGTTTTGATTAAGCTGTTAGTTAAACTGTTAGTTGGGTTCCTCACAGCTGTGGTCTTGAAATACTTATAGTTGAATAGAGTCAGCAGTGTTTCGGACCTAAGCTATTACAAGAAAATTCCTATACTAAAATTACAATCTTTGCTTAGTCTTATACTAATAGTGTTTGACATCACTCAAAATACAATTATTCCTCACACTTGAGTAGTTTGACTAATATATAATTTTCATAGTATTTTCTTTCACTTTGTGTTGCAAGCGATAGATCTAGTTTCCAAGCCATTTTTTATGCCAACGCATCAAGATATTTATGTCGTATGTGAAACTCGTACAATTCGTTAGAAATTTCACAAGATGTAAGTATAATTTTTTAACATTATCTCAACAAAAAGTAGAAGGTTTTTTTTTTAAATCTTCAAAAAGTAGAAGGTTTGTTTTTAAATCTTCCAGCTCCATGATCAATTCTAAACTTGTTGAATTAGTTATTTTTATCTATATATAAATCTATATACAGTTGCAGAACCAGAAAAAATTTTTAAGGGGGGG
>AYJT01058759.1:0-10365 GCA_001278415.1 Ocimum tenuiflorum | reverse complement strand
AGAGGATGAATGCGAAGGGCAGCTTCGACGATGCGTGTGAATAAGTCCTTGGAAATGGATATTTAATGGTATGGAGATATTCTTGAAGGTTGGTGTTGGGTGGAGTATTTTCGGCCGAGCTTATACATTGATGGAGGCTATGGTGTATTGATGGTTTATTTTGTATGAGAGGTGTTCATTGGATTGTGGAGGTAGGGAGAATGTTGTCTGAATGTTTGCCTTTTCTTTTTGCTCTCATATTGTGCAATGTTTGACTGTATTGCATGGAGGTTGAAGATGTCCGGTTTGATGACATTTGTATTGCAAATATGCGAGTATGGGGGAAATTTAGTAGTGTTTTTCGGCTTATAGAAACAGATTTTTCTTTGGTCATTTTATGTCGCTTCTATATTGCCACTTCTGCAGAGTGGGGTTTAACTTCTGAATGTCATCTAACAATATAAAGTTACTTTTGGGAAAAAAATAAAAAACAAAAGAAAAGGCTAATCTCATGTATATTCGGGGGAGTTGTCTCAGTTATTTATTTTCTTAGGTTGAAGAAACAGCAATATTTAAATAGAATAGCATCATTTTCTTAATGCTCTTCATTCTTCAATTTAAACAAATACACATTTGACAGTGCAACTTCCTGCATAATGGGATAAATGGTAAAAGTCACCTTTAAACATGACACTTCCCTATAGGAAATTATTACTAGCAAACTTATCAAATATATAATTGTATTGCTATTGCTATTGCTATTGCTATGTTAAGCTCAACTCGACAACAACCCAAATAAACATCTCCACTTACTTGAACGCATTACATATGTATTAATCATGTAATTCATACATATGTCAGCATGTTGATAGAACACAATTTCTCCATTATGTAGAGAATTTTCTAATGTAATGACTTGTAGTAGTAGCAGCAGCAGGAGCAGTATTACAACATGTTAGTGCGTCTTCCAGGTCCAAAACAGGATTTCGTACTTGATGCACATATTCTGAATTTGTACGACATTCTAACCCTAAACAACTAGCATTCTTCATTTCCGCTTCTTTCCCTGCCAAAAGATAAGAGATTTTGGTTATGTATGTGAAAGTTCACTGGAGGTACATGTACTCTACAGTCCAACAATACATACCGAGCTCACATAGTCATCCATCAATGATTGCTTCCGCTTTTTCATAGTGGATGGAGGGCTCTCCGCAGCCTGTCTAGCACCAGAACGCTTTGATGGTGTCGCATTCTGCTGCTAAAACATTGTATAGATTGTAAGCTAAGCTAGACATCACAACATATTCAATGAAGATTCATTAAGGTCAACCCCTGTACCTTGGCCTGTTTTTTCTCTTTGCGTGCTTGCCTCTCCCTCTCATCATATTCCTGGTTTTCCCTCTCTACCAACCTGATAAGCGTATCGCATCTCCTCGCAAGTTCTTGAGTTGTACGAGACTTTATAAACCAATCAAACCGAAACAATGGTGAAGTACGGAAGGCCGCCTTTAGTTCGTCCCAGTTACCATATCCAAGCTTGTGAACCATGCATATCTGACAACATTCACCCAGTAATGATTAGGGGGATAACATTAGAAAAAAGAGCATCAAACTCAAAATGATTATTTGAAGTCTAACCATGAAACGATCACATTCTTCATTGTACAGCTTCCCTTTGTTCTGGCCATACTGGATCTTCAATTCCAGCCAAGGATTTTTGTAGCGGTCCAATTTCTTCCCGATGGCTTTCATGATCTCATCTTTTCGTGAAATCCTAGCCTCTCCTCTTTCAATGCTTTTAATGATCCTATCATAATCTGATGGGAAAAATCATGATTCATTATTATCATGCTTCACATGAAGTGGAAGGCTAAGAACAGCCAAAAAGTTTATGTTTTCTGAAGAGAATCAAACAGTTATTACAGCCAGGCAGTTGGAAATCTGAAACGTAATTGTTTTTAACAAGTGTAGCAATTTTTTTAGCACACAAAGATGAAGCACTCTACATGACAGCTGGTAAACAGAGTATGGATTAAGTTTTTCACAGTGCATCAACTAAGAGCCAAAACCGCACTGCATACCATTGAGTTCTTTATATCTTTCCTTGAAAGCTTTAGCATATCTTTCAACTTCTTCCTCTGTTTTCCCTTCCATTTCAGATGCAATACCCTTGATATCGTTCCGACCGTACTTCTCACAGGCTCTGATGAAAGTGTTAAAATCCCTTCTGCTCCAAGTAGAAAATCCCTAAAAACATGAAAATATTAGGGGAAAAATTAACAGGTAAAGCCCAACCAAATGTCAAGTAAAGATGTTTGTGAAAACTTACTTCTTCCAGCAGTAGCTCCTTCTCTTCCTGCTCCTCAGCAGTCAATGGGTCTCCCACGTCTATATACATGACATATAATCAGGATATAAATCAGAACAATGAACATGAAACATAACATCCTCAAGCAAGAGCATACCTTCTGGTTCATCCACATCTATGGTATCTTTTACTTGATTTCTTTGATGCATTTGCTGAAATTCAAAAAACAAAGTAAGACGGCAACCACAAACAGATGATCTAAGCAGTCCCAAATTAAGATACGCTAGTCACGCACCATAAGATAACGAACTTCTTTCTCATACAGCTCACTAAGACGCTGGGTGTTGAAGAACTGGAAATCATGCCTAAAAGAAAGTGACATGAGTTGACTTGACATGCATAACCCTAAAGTAATCAGCAGGTAAAATTTGTAAATAAAAAATACTTACAATTGTGGCATACGAGGGATCCGAGGCTCCTTGGGCCTTGCAGGACCACTTTGACGCATTGTCTGCTTGAAGTACTCTGACTCAGAGTAACTAAGTATATTAAAATGAATAATACATTATTCTCAGAGACAATACACAACACTAGAGCATTATATTTAAAGATCAAATAAACATACTTGCGCTTCCTTTCTCTTTTCGGTGGTTCAATCCAATTATCACTGACAATTTTCTTGAAATCAAACTTATTTTCATCCTTCAACAGTGAAAAGAACAAAAGTATTAGTTGAGGGAGAATATTCAAAAATACAACACCAGGCAATAAAGCATAGCATCATACCTTTTCATCATCAAAATCATATAAATCAGCAGCTGGACAAAGTTCATAGATTAAGTCAAATCTAACAAAGAAAAGAGATGAATGAATGGAACAAAAACTGTAAGGACAAGGGTAAGAAACATACTGTCGTCCATTTTGAATTTGATGGCATCTTCTGTAAATTTTTTCATCTTGGCATCAAGTTCAGCTGTTGCTTCTTCTCCCTTGGCAATAATCCTATCTATATCCTCATCTGTGATGGTGCTATCTTTGGAACTGAAAACCATTTCAGCACCAAACCTCACCATTTGCAACAGCTCATCCTTATTAACAGCTACAAAACAGAAAACCAAAATAAATAGATAAATTACACCCCAGAGATACCTATTGAAGTAAAAAATGTAATGAAAGCTAAAAACTTACTTTTTTGTTCTGCTAGTCTTCCTTGTTGGATAACCAAGGCATCAAGAGCAAGCTTCTTATAGGCCCTTTCAATAACTTTTTCTTCAATAGTGTACTGCATATACCAACGATAAGTCATTAACTGACCATGTTTCAAGAGCACTTTCACAGTATTAACAATAATGACAAGACAAACCTCAGTGCAGAACCGGAAGACTTGAACTTCCTTCTTCTGTCCAATCCTATGAGCTCGATCCTGAGCTTGTAAGTCAACCTGTGGATTCCTGCATCCATTGGAGCAAAGAGTCATCATCTTCAATGCCAATAGAATAGCCTTAGGAAACCAAAACAGCAGAAGCAAACTCTTACCAGTCACTGTCATAGAGGATGACAACATCTGCAGTTGCAAGATTAATACCAAGACCTCCAGCTCTAGTTGACAGCAGGAAGCAAAATTTCTCACTTCCTGGCTTGTTGAAGGCTTCAATGGAAGCATCTCGATCATCCCCACCGGTATTTCCATCAATTCGACAATAGTAGTATCCACGGTACATTAGGTAGTCTTCAAGAATGTCTAGAAGCCTTGTCATCTGATTTATTAAAATCAAAAGGAAATTGTTGGTAATCCAAAGCGAAAAGGAGAAAAGGAAAAAATGAAAAATCAACAATGATTAATATAGTTTATATATGAGTGCTAAACCATAATTAGTTTAAACAAAATTCTGAAAGTAGAGATAAAAGTAAGGGTTCCAACCTGAGAGAATATCAAAACCCTGGAATCACGCTCCTTTAATTTTGGAAGCAACTTGTCAAGGAGAACCATCTTGCCTGCAATCACCCACAAAAAACTGTAAAACTAGGCAAGGCCGAAAGGGGGAGAGAAAGTACTGTTTTTCTCTTCCTCCTTGTTGTAGGAAAACCATACCAGCATTCTCAACGAGATGATCCCCTGTGGTATAAGGTGGGCCAGGCTCAGCTCCTTGAAACAAATACGGATGGTTGCAGCATTTTCGGAGCTGCATGGCTATATTAAGCAGGCGTTTGCGTTCTCCACCAGCATTTACCACCTCGAGATCTTTCTGTAGCAATGCCCTATAATATTGCTTTTGCATTTGGGACATACCAACTTTAAGTATTGTTTCCTTTTTGGGAGGTAAACCTTTCTCAACATCAGATTTTAACCTTCTAAGAAGGAAGGGCCGAAGAACCTAGTGTCACCAAAAGGACCACATAGACAAATTCAGTAAGAGGAGCTAATAACTTAGAAAGGTGCTTCTCGAGACGTAGAATGGCACCTAATTTGATAGCTTTCATACAAAGGCAAACAAATAATATTACAGGCTTCATTCAATCAGATCAAGTCATTCTGGTTGCACCTATAATAACTGAACCAAACTCATAAATTATTGCATAGTGCAGCATAACAGAGCAAAAGCTGACCATCAATTGGTTTTCAATGAAGTGCATCAATCAGTTACATTAACGAAAGACTGAAGAATTCTGTATGAAAAAGACTGGCGAAAGAGTGGAAAGAAAGTGAAGTTCCAGAAACATTGTGTTGTACTGCAACAATTATAATGTTAACCATGAAAATATCACGGATTGTGGAAAATACAAACACCATATTGTTGTGAATATTATATAGGGTAGTATATCATCAGAATCAATTATATTTAGCAAGCACAAATTTATCAAATAGCGTCCACCACCTCGGGGTGCAGTGCTAAGCATCTTTCCCATAGCCATAAAGGTCAAATGTATTTTGTTAAATATTGTACTTAAGTTAAAAAATAAATAAAATTGAATAGTAATGTCCAACATATAGTTCTGAAATGCTTGTAAATTTGATCACCTTGTGCTTTTCATAGTTTGACGTGTGATAAAACATGAGAATATCATTTTTCACATAAATAAAAGAACTAGGAATAGTAGACAAACCTTGTGAAGTTGCTGGACAACTTCATGCTCATCATTATCACCAGAAATCTGGAACCACTCATCAAATGTCTCTGCGGAACTAAATATTTCTGGAAGCAAAAAGTTTAGGAGAGCCCAGAGTTCATGAAGATTGTTCTGCAAAAAATGCAAAATAAACGTGAGAAGAGCATAGAACTGATATCGCACCTTAAATGATATAACAACTCATTACGCATAACACCTTTGACCAAATTGTATAGCATCAGCAAGCTCTATAGAGAAAAAACTTTTCCAAACTAGAAAATACTTTCAAATTTTTATATTTATATCAAAGATTTCACAGAGGACAATGCAAGAAAAATACACGATACTATAAGCATACTATTCTCAAACTAACCAAACTCCAAATTACATCATAGGATTATAAACTTCAAAAAGAGTACCTAATACTATAGCTCACCCCCATTTAGAACCAGCATAGTGAAAAAATTCTCGCAGCCTTAGTAAAAAGGGTGAAAAAGTAATTGGATATCATAACATAACAAAAATATTACCTGAAGTGGTGTGCCGGTAATAAGAAGCCGGTAGTTAGTGTTATAGAGTCTCATTGTTTTTGAGAGAAGAGAATTCTCATTCTTGATTCTATGAGCTTCATCAATAATTATATAGCGCCAACTAAATCGGCGCAAGGCAGACTTCTCTTTGATGGCCATCTCAAAACTTGTAACACAAACATCAAACTTGCCAGCAACAAGTAATTCCTCGCGAATATATCTCTACAAGATATCAAACATAGGACTTTTTAAATCAAAATTTAGTAAAATTGGATCCAGAAAGACACTATAAATCAGTATTGCAGACTCACCCTTTCATCAGGATTTCCGAGAAACTTTATGGCACGCAGAACTGGGCAAAACCTTTTGATTTCATTCATCCAATTTCCAAGTGTGGATTTCGGAGCAACAACCATGTGAGGTCCTGTAATTCCTCTGAACTCATGCAAGTAGCCCAACAAGGAAATTGTTTGCAAAGTTTTACCAAGCCCCTAAATTAATACAAAAAACAAATAGGGATATCAGAAACCGTTATCAATATAAGGGTAAAAGATGCAGTGTGATGGAAATACAAGTCTTCCACTCATACCATTTCATCAGCAAGTATTCCATTAATGCCATTCTCATATAGCCGAATCAGCCAATTTAAACCAGCTAGCTGGTAATCCCTCATCTTCCCCTGAATACCTGCAAAACAAAGGACAATGATTTAGGGGTTTACCATTCATTCATGTAAAGGGAGTGAATGCAACTAAAGATGATGATATTTACACCAAAGATACCAATGCAGATGAACATGGACCTAGGACTACGAGAATTTAGTAAACTGTACTAGAAGCCAACATTGTAAGTAATGTTGTGGTATGACCTATCCAACATAATGAAAACAAGGAAAAAACATCTTACAAGAGGGCTGTGCCACTAGCCTCGTGTTTCCAGTTCCAGAAAGGCCATCCTCTTCCTCTTTGAGACACTCTTCATCTTCTTCCTCTTCAGTTAGCTTTGAAGCATGGCGACCCCTGAAAAATACAGTTGGAGAGCACCATTAGATTTACTTCAGAATACCACCTCTATAGTCTAAATGATCACTGCTTTAACAAGATGAATCTAATGATCCAGTTCCATCAACTATTGACCTCTGCCTCACTTCCAATCAATTCACTTTCCAACTATGTATCAGTTTCACAAGTTCCCCATAAGACATAAAACTAAAGCTTACCAAAATAACAAATTTTGATAGAACTCCTATTTAGCAAAACCTTCTTTTCAAAGAGCCCACCCTGGGAGTGAAAAACAAAATAAAGCAAAAGAGTAGATGTGACACGGGATGAGGATTTCCTCTCAACCAGCTGCTTAACCATCCAAATTAGCACACACGTAAATAAAGTATGTTGCTCTAATAAGAGTTTAACCAACTCGGATATGACAAAGAGGTATGCACAACTGGAGCTAAAGTATGCTACAACCTATTCGTAATAGATGCTCATTACTTGTAGCAGCTAGCCCACCATTGAGAAGACAGCAAAATGCTAAAATCTCCAAAGTACAGCAGTAATATACAAGTACAAACCTATGCAACAATGCTGCACAGATAATCAAATTAAAACAGAAGTACTCACCTCCCTTTTGTTTTCTTCTGGGACACAGACTGATCACCCTTTGCAAAATGAGCAAATAACTCCGTTTGCTGCAAGAGATAGTTCAAACGGCCTTTTCCTTTGTTGTTCTGTGCCAAGATAGACCAGAATTAATTAAATCCCAGCACATAACACAATGTGCATTATGTCAAGAAACTATTCTTTTTCAGAAAACACACCATATCAGCATCAATGGCAGCATTCTGGACATTAAGTATTTCTTGGATTTTCTGTTTTTTTACACGCTGCATTTCCTTCAACCTTGCTTTCTCACGCTTTGAAACTTCATTTGCAGCAGCATCATCTTCCTGTAGAGTAAATTAAACCTTTACCATAACCTACTCAATAATTCCAGCCATAAAACATAGCTCTAGATAATGTGATATATAAAACAATAACCAAACAGTATATCGCACCATATCTAAAAGAGAAAAAATAACAGGCAAATTTTAACTCTTTCTTTCTTAGATCCCTATCCCCATGGGAAGACGATGAAAAACCACAGGTACAGTTCAAATACCAAGTACGTATTCAATATGCTGAACTTAAACAAACGGTAAGAAGAAAAAAAATCAAAACATATCCTCTAGAAAAATCAAATTATTCCCCCACTCGATCCTACATTCTCTAAGACTGGACCATTCATTATCCAACACATACAATCATGGACTGGAATAAACCCTCAAAACTCAGCAAGCCAAGGAAACCAACTTCAAACTAAGTGAAACCAACTTCAAACCAAGTTAACCCTCAAAACTAAACAGCATAAAAATGTAATTGGACCACGAATAGGACACAGATCTATCAAGCTACGGCAAGCAGCAACACAAACACAGCCAGTTTACAAAATAAAAAGTAAACCAGCAAATTCGGGCTAACTAACTAACATCAATATCGTCCTCGTCCTGAGCAGCAGCGTTGGGCGCATCATCATCGTCGGAATCATCCGCAGTGCGAGCCACCGCCTCGAGCTCCTCCTCGTCGTCCTCATCGTTGACTTGGTCCTTGACCGGCTCCTCCTCGGCTGAGGAAGTCGACATCGAGTCGTCAGAGTATTCCTTCTTCCGCGAGGGTTTCGCCATTTTTAGGGGTTTTGCAATTCACCGCCAAACAATAGACGAACTTGCGGTTTGGGGAAAGGAAGAGGAGAATAATAATTGTAAAAAATGGAATAAATAAAACGGAACCGGGCTGGTATATATATATAGCCGGGCCAAAAATGTTTCGGATTTTTGTTATTGGATATTTCCCGCCATTTGTTGTGGGGGAAAAATTTTTGGAGTTCCCGCCATTAGTTGGGCCTCTTTTGGGCTGAGGTAAGGGGCTCACTGTCCCATTTGTGATCCACTAAAAGCCCAAAAAAACGCCATTTACAATTACGGATATTTTATTTATAGCACCCATTTTATTCGCCGGAACTGCTACATATATATTATTACAGCTACACCCTTGTAGTTTCGAATATTTAAAAAATTATATAAATCTTAATATAGTTTCTTTCTAAATTTACACTCGAGATTTCCCTCTTAAAAAACAACATGAGTGAGTAAGGCTCCTTTTTGTTTGCATTTTTTTTTTTCGAAAAAATGCAATTTTATATTTTCCATAAAAGTAATTCCCTCAAAAATACATTCAAAATTCATTTCTATTGTTCTTTCCTCAACTAAAAATAATTGTTTCTCTTAATTTTTTTATGGGAAACCATGAATTCTACCCAATGCATAGGTCAATTATTAAATTTCCACAAGTTTTTTCCGTTATGGAATTTGTTGTGGGTGGAATTTACGATGAGTATTTCAGAATTCCCCAAGTAAGACGGGATCGAACAGAAAGATGACAAAATGAATATTGAAATCGAAACTATGGGATAATAACATTCTTATTATTCACTTGGCATTAGCCATTTACATTGCGTCTGAGGCTATTTTTATACACTAAGGACGAAGCGGTTATGGAGCGATTGTTCTACGTTTATGGGTTGTTGCCACGCTTCAGTCGTGAGTTGAGATGATCGTGGATAACCGTTCCAACAGTCACCTTCCGCTTCGGCTTGAGTTAGCCTAGTTTAGAATTTAATAGCTTTCGGGCAGATGGTCCTTTGATGGTGTCTGATGCGGGCCGATGTTATGTAACCGGATCGTGCCTCATTAGCTGGGTTGTGTCAAATTTACCCTCATTAATAGCCCCTTTATTTCGCGGGGAAATAAAGAATGCATTTTCTTGCGGAATAAACATCTTTCTGAAACGTCAGTTCGTAATTTTGACATAGTTTTTACCTGTTTTCTGGTTGAAGCTCAGCCCCGAATACGATTGGCTGATATCTTGCGATCGAAGTTAGTTTTTTGTAAGTTGTCCTAAGTCACGGGCTTCAAGTCTTCACTAGTTGGTCGAAGTCATGGGCTTCGACTATTTTGGAGGTTAATGCCGGGGGTCTTTTCCCTGGATGTTTGTGTGTCGGGGGTTTTGTCCCCTGATGTTTGGTTTCAAAACGTTTCAATTTTTGCTTCAGGCCTCGGAGGACCTCGGGGTGTATTTAATCCCCTAACTTCAATTTTGGATCTTTAAGAGGTCTTGGGTAGTGGTTCTTTTTTCTTTAAGCCCCAAGGGTTTGTTCCATCGCCGTATCATTTGGCTTTAGCTGATAGGTTCGGAGTCTTAATTTTGGCTTTACCCTATAGAAGTAGAAAGAGAGATTAGTGATTAGTTCATAAAGAATATATGTATGTAATAAAGTAACTCTTCCCGTAGTTTGTTCTAGGTGACATCGGCATTTTGTGGGGAGGTATCGTTTTGAGATTGGATC
>AYJT01058751.1:0-10337 GCA_001278415.1 Ocimum tenuiflorum | reverse complement strand
TTTCAAGTTGTTCAGACTTAACAAAATCGGGATTCTCATATAGAGAAGGAAGAAATGTCGTATTTTAGAAACATGAAAAAACTCATATATTTTGAAATGATCATCCCAGTATTGAGCCCAATCCTTTCTCAATGCTAGGACAAATATTAAAAAATTCACGTGGGCGAGGTACACAATAACCTACGCCAAGAAGTTGTGATCCTTTAAACTGCAAGCTACTTAATTAGGATTAAATTGGTCACACATGTCGATTAATTTATTATCTTATCCCCCATTCAATTATGAAACTCAATGACCCACGTTCCTCATATTTGATTATTCTCCTTTGGTTAATTTTGCTTTAATTTATTGCTAATTGCCTAGCTTTTAAATCAACTCAAAATTACGATTGCTTAGATAATGACGATGATATAGAATTAGTACTCGAGTAAATTCCGGCAAATTAGTCATTGGATTCGATACTCTTATTCACCAAAATATTGCAATTGACCGTACACTTACAGTAAAAATCACAACGATCAATTGCTATTTTAATTATTAAATATATAATATTTATTTTCAATTTTGTATTTATGCTTTGATTTAGTTTAAATAATTGGGTGGAATGCTTTTGATCATTATCCTTATTTCAAGGATGCCAATAATTTTGCTATATTCTTGCTCTTATGTCTGATGACATGCTTCTTGGAGAATATTAAGGATTTGAGATTTCTGCAGTGCAGATTTCTATTTTATTTTATATTATATCGTTTAAGTTGAACGAAAACTGAAATCTCATGTAGGGAGTTAAAAATTTATTTGACCAAGATTGGTAAGTGTAATGCTATAAAAGCAATTGTAAGGATTTCTAATATGTTTATAGCTCAAAAATCAAACCTGAATGGATGATAATAGTACTACAATAACCAGCAACCACCGTTGAGGCATTGATTCTATCTCCTCTGGAAGTTGAGAACTTTAACAGAGATGACGAAAACTGCGAAGAATAGGAGGCTGAATCCAACAAGAACAACAATTGATACTCCGACTGTATCTGACTCAAAACCGTAGTATACGTTGATGAAGTCTTTCACACTTCCATCAAAGTCCAATCCTTGAATTCTTGTCTGTACGTCGCCTAGTTGGGAGGTGATTATCCCACGTAGCGTCCATGCTACCGGGCAGACGTAGTAAAACCACAACCACCATCCAGGGATGCTCTAGAGGAAATCATGGATTAAAATGATTTCGAAAAGGAGGGAATTAAGACAAAAGTATTTATTTTTGTATGTTGCCTTATTTGCATAATTAGGATTTAAAATATAAAAGATTATGATAATTTGAAAATTTGGTTTTTATTCGTTACACAATAAAGATGTCATCTTTTTGTCGTATAGTTTAAATGGAGAGGACATTTGGATCCATCTAGGGGCATGCAAACAATGTAAATTTAAAGAAGCTAATACATTTAAATGGACACAAATACTAACTTTTTTGTCTCTCGCAAAAGAGGTAAAAAAATATATGAGTTAAGTACTAATTAACTTGCATACATTGTTATATAAAATAAAATATTAACATAAGTGGCCATCGTGGGAATCGTTTCTTTAGGCATTTTTTTTAATGTAAGGACTCATAAGTTTTACTTTCCTAAAATTAATAGTTTTTTTGCTAAATAAATAAAAAATTAAAATTATGCGGATCTCATCCCCTCTCCAAGTCTCTTGCAACTCTCATCTACCATTTTTATGAAGATTATGTAATTAAAATATGAAAAAATAATTTTCATGTTTGATGTACACCAGTTTTATATCAACGCATTGCGCGTTCCGACATGATAACTCATTCATTAATGTACCATTATTAGAATTATACATATTTTTATTTATAATTTTTGAAAATAAATTCAAAATTATTATCCAAAAATATATAAAAGACAGAAAATATGTAATTAATGATGTATATTATTAGATAAGATAAATATAGGAGGAAAAAATGAAATTAGTGATGTAATATTTTTCATAACTGTAAATTTATGCTCATATGCATTTGGTGTGTTGGTTTAAAAATATATTTAATTTAATTTTGTCCATCAATATTATCAATCTGTTATACTATAGTTGTCAATGACACATCATATTATATGTATAAATGAATTTAACAAAATAGAAAGAGTAAAAAAACAAATAAAAAAACTTGCAAAAATAAGAATTTGACGTAAAAATTAGCTCAACATAAATGATATAAAATGAAATAAAAAAAGACTGTATTTGTTCAAAGAAATTAATAAATAAAAAAATTAAAAAATTAAAATTGGTTAAATAAAATATTTTTAGGGTTAAATGACAATATAGTTTTGTTGAGTTTTTTTATTATTAATTATTATAGAAAGATACATTATAATATAAATAAATTAATAAAACAAAATAGTGTAGATGATGTGATGTTTTTGAGAGGAAAAATGGCATAATTATGAATAAGATGAACTATTTTCATTTAGTATATTAATAGATAATACTCATAATTTCTCTTAAAAATATTGATGCTGATTAATATCAAATCTCCCGCAACTCTCATCTACCATATTATATATTTAATTAAAATATGGAAAATCAATTTTTTATGCATGATGTACGTACAATTCGAAAGTTTTCTTAAAAATGTTGAAGCTTATTAATGTCTGATATGATATGCATGGAAGATGGTATTACTTACTGGTTTAGGGACAAGGAAGCCAGAGAGGAGATTCCACAATGAATAAAATGCAGAGGCAACAACTGAGGCAAAGCTCTGGTTGGGAGTGAGTCCAACCACCATCATCCCGTAGAAGGTGAAGTATGTGAAGGTTAGAAACATGAACACCAGATACATAAAAAATTTTCCTGCAACAAATGAGTTATATGCCAAACCATCATCAGTTTTTGTTGAAGAATTTCAGATATTTGCGCATATTTTCCTAAAATCTAAAGAATCAACAAGGTTCGGATGTCACACATGCAAATGTGAGATAGAACTGAACCTGTTCCTGTTATAACAGACAGAAGTAAAAGAAAAAATGAGAATGGAAGGTTTACCTGCTGTTCTCTCGAAGTTTATCGTGAAATATGTAATGATTCCATAAATTATCGTCTGCGCTAGAATGTACGGAATTTCCACAACGCCCTGCAGTTAAAAGATACATCGTCTTCGATCAGAGTTTATTGACAAACTATTTTTTTAGGGAAAGAAAGTAAGGTTCTGTTTGATTTATCTCCCAAAAAATGAAGTAACCTTTTCCATTTGGTTGCATTCCTTTTCCATTTATTGCTTCACAAATTTTGGAGTGGAGTATGAGGAAAAAAAATGTAAACAAACATGGGCTAAAGCTACTAAAGTTCTATTCACATTTTCTTCACAGTATTGCTAAAAGCAACTTCAGCAAATTCCTAGTCATTGTCCGTTAAACAGCTAGGAGGGTAGTCAAGTTGTATATGATTTTGAAAATGATTCTGCATCTGGATTTGGATCCTCTGTTAGATACTATGAACTTATATGTAAAATTATACAAATTCATGCTTTGTAATTAAAACCTTAAACCTCATTAATAATATAACATGCATACGTTTGTATTATAAAATGAAGCAAAACAGAGGATCTAAGCACATATGCATCCTGAATCAAGAATTGCATTGCAGTAGCGGGCATCGAATCGAAAAGGCGAATCCATTATTTGCAGAGTTAAGGCAGGTGTAAGATTATTAACCTGGGCAAGTGCGAAAGGAATGGGAGAGTACATTCCAGCAGCCTTCTCTCTGTAGAAAACAGTCCTCTCAATAGCTACTACAGGTTGCACTGAAGATGAATTATTGACCCCAAGAAACAATGCAGAAGCATAAAGAGCACCCATCACAACCATTAACTGCTCACTTGACTCTCTGTAGAGACATTTTGAGAACTATTAAAATTGAAAAATTAACTCTAAGGATTTTGTAAAGATGCAATCTTATTTGTTTATCTAGAAAGAAAATGATATAAAACATATTATAAGAGATTGCTCTTAGGCCTAGTAAACAAGCATGTACCGTACCATAAACAGAAGTATGATGAATATTGTATGACACTAATCACTTTTTGATGCTTATGGTTCATTTTGTTTGTTTCTAATGAAAACTTGCAGACTCTACACATGACAGAAAATCACAGATTGAAATAAAACAAAGTAGAGACCAACATCTGTATCATACTTGGCCTTCCAAAATTTTGCAATATCATAATAATCCTGGAGAAATATTATGTGGAGCAATTTACTATTATATAGAAAAGGAAAATCCATTTCTTTTCATAGAAAAACTTTCCTGTAAAGATCCTAGGGTGATGTTCATGCTCATAAGTTATTTTTTCTGATACTTCTGTCAAGAAAGTAACTTTCTGATCAGTTGCTCTCGACAGCATTGCATTTCAATATGCCCACCTTTTCAAACCGACATCCCAAAAAACTGTGCCCATAATAATAGCACATATTGTTGTAAAGAACATTCGAACAACATTATACGCAGGACTCCTCCAATAGACAAGATTTTGCTTCCTGAGGCATATTCTGAATTGAGAAAATGCATCTCTGGAATATACTGAATCAAATTTCAGAGGCTCTGAGTTTTCAGGTGGAACACTGAGACTCTGAATGGAAGCTTCAACATTCCTATATTAAAAAATTAAACAAAATTTTGTTAAACCTTCAGAGTTTGAAGAAAAAAATTCAAAGACAATGGACATCATATATATTGCACAACAATAGATTATTTAAAGCCAAAGAAGATTACTGATATTGCTGTGAGGTTTGATAGATGACAGCAAAGTCTTGATGAATCTTCTCTTCGACAGCAGGTGTGCTTATCTCAAGCATCCAGGTTGCTGGGTTGTAACCTTCAGATATCGACGGAACTCCCTTTATTCCCTGCGCAATAAAAGGATGAAGCAGTGCCAATGCAAAAGGGCAACAAATGCATGAAAAATATTCCTCTAATTGATGGAAATAATTGTCCATTGCTAAGAACTATGACTTGGTTTTACCTGAAAATAGTTGATCATGGTTTGTGATTTCTCACCAAGCTTACCACCGTATATCATTCTCCCCCCTCTCTTCATAAGAAGAAGCTGCAATATTTTCACCATCAATCAGCTTAGTGTGTACCACATGTGCTTAGATATGTTAATTGAACCACAAACCTCATCAAATGCTTCAAATATCTCAATACTTGGTTGATGTATGGTGCAGACTACAGTTCTTCCAGTATCTACTGTATTTCTAACGGTCCGCATGACAATGGCTGCAGCTCTTGCATCGAGGCCCGATGTAGGTTCGTCCATAAAAATGATTGATGGATTGGCAACGAGCTCTACAGCTATTGTAAGACGTTTTCTTTGTTCTGTGGATAATCCCGTACTCCCTGGCAAGCCTACAAGAGCATGCCTCAGAGAGTCCAGCTCCACTAACTGCATCACCTCTTCAACAAACTCCTGAAAAGATGAATAATTATAACTAAAAAAGAGAAAGAGGTAACAATATATAAGAATGTTAAATTTCACAGCATCTCACTTCTCTTTGTTTTTCATTCACTTCCTTTGGAAGCCGAAGAAACGAGGAAAACCATAGGGACTCCATAACCGTGACTTGAGGAGAATGTATATCACTTTGTTCAACGTATCCCGATATTCTGGCAAAAGACTTCTGTTCCTTTGGGTAACCAGAAATCCTTATATCTCCTTCTATATACCCGCCAGTCTTCCTACCAGCAAGAACATCCATTAACGTTGTCTTCCCTGCTCCACTCGATCCCATTAAGGCTGTCAGAACTCCAGGTGCGAATACTCCACTGACTTTAGACAAAAGTTGCAACCTTTTTTCTGGTACACCTTGTGAGCTCATTTCCTAAAAGCAAGGATACATATATATGTTAATAATGATTTGCAAGTAGAAATATAGCGGTTGTTGGATGAATTTGCTTAAAAAGAACTACCTTCGGCATATCAACATAGTAGTTGACATTATGGAACGTCAAGGTTAATGGCTTAAATGGTAGAATCATTCCTTTCTTTTTTATTCCACCATTGCTTGATATCGTTTTAGGTCTGTCATTTTCAGCTTGATCTGCTCAAAGATAATTTTGATGATAAGTGAGAACACCTTACTAAGGTTAATGCATAGCATATATCAGAGAGCTCTACTGATATACCATTGGTACCTGAATGTTCTTCCAGAGGGACAATTGTCTGTGAACTTCGAATAGCTGTAAGAGCCAATACAAGATGTCACTTTCACTTTGCATAATTTATGACCCCAAAGGGAACCAAAAGCGTTCGGTAACTTACGATTAAGGTAGCTAAGTGCCGCTGTCACTGTAATGTTGAAAAATAAGGCATATCCTAGTAAAACACCTACTCCAAGCCAATACCAGTATCCATTGGTTGGTAAACTGTGAAGATGCAGAATTGTACTTCCAAGAGTGGTGTTTCCAGTTGAACTCTGTAATATAAATTTAAACAAATAATACAAGCAAAAAATATCAGCAAGCAAGAAAAGAAAAATCATTTAATTTCCTATTTGGATTCTGCAACTGATCAAATCATTGCAAGATTTTACCTCCATCCATCTTTTAGCAGCAAATTCATTAACCGAAACTGCTCTCTGTGCATAGGACAGTGGAGACACCCAGAAGGCCCAGACCCACCATGGTTTAATCATCGCTGAGATAGAAGGATTGTCAACAAGAATAAAACAAAAAGGCAGTTGTTTTTATGATGACAAACAATGCTTACCCTTTGGTAGAATGAATCCACCTAACAAAAAGATTACTAATAATGCAGCTGACCCAAAAGTATTAGCAATGATCATATCTCTTGCTAAAGAAGCCATAGTCCTGAATAGCCCCAATGCCATTTGGTGCACAGAGAAGAGCACCAGCATATAACGGAAAAACCTGAGACATATAGGATGACAGAGTGAGTGAGCTGAAGTAATTGAATTTATAATCTCATGAAAATTGATAAGTCTATAGGAGAAACCTTCCAGCTTCAGGAGCAAATCCTACAGTGTAGTAAACTATGCAAGACCATACTATAGCTTCAACAACAGAGTAAGGCACGCGAAGTATGAAACTGGAAAGAGACCAAGCCCATGCAGGATGGAAAAGATTATCTCTCTGCTTGTAGAACACGGGGAGTCTAAATATCATGAGAGGTAGCTCAGAAAATCCATTGAACATCATATGTATTAGACCGAAGAATAAGCATGAGAGATATAGGTTGCCATTTATCACGTCGATTGGATGTAGTCTCGTTCGAAGAAACATTGTGCATGTCACTAGTCCCACAAAAGCAACCTGCAAATATATGTAAGTAAATTACCGTCCAAAATCATTGAAGTTAAAGGAAACTGTGAAATTATACCTGGCATGTTCTGAAGATGTATAGGACGCGATGCCTTTTTATCAGAAGTACCTCCCTAGAAAAGCATGCTTTGAAGAGCTCCATTCTTGGTAGGGCATACTTTGATTTGGGAAGAGTTGAAGGGTGGTGTTTAGTTTTGTCATATGGATGAGAGAGGAAAGATGCCACGTTTTCGCCATATCTCGAATTCCTAAATTCTTCAGCTATTTTGGAAACAGGAATAAACTCATATGGTCTGGAACGATCACCCCAGTACTGGGCCTGATCCTTTCTAGATGTTACCTGGACAAACATAAAAAAAAAGGTGAAAAACCATGCAAGAATCAAATAATAGCAATAGAAGAAGAGTACCTCTTGCAGAAAATCAGCGACACTCTTACGAGGAGGTAACAAGAAACCAAGCGACTGAAAAAACTCAATAACTTCATCATGGGGCCCTTGATACACGAGGTGACCTTCAGAGAGTAATATGAGATCATCAAAAAGATCAAAAGTCTCTGGGGCTGGTTGAAGAAGAGCCATCAGCACTGTTCCTCCCATAAGATGAACAAAATTCCTTACACATTTGACAATTTGGAAAGTGGTAGAGCTATCAAGCCCTGTGGATATCTCATCCATAAAAAGTGTTTTCCGTGGCCCGACCACCATCTCTCCTGTGTAAAAGCAGACATTCATGCATTGATGAAAACGAAATATGCTAAGCTTGATTCGTTAATATCGTGAATTGGCTTGAACGTCATGCATGAGATAGCGATCTTACCTGTTGTAACTCTCTTCCTTTGGCCCCCGGAAACACCCCTGAGCATGTCACTACCAACAAGTGTATCCGAACACACATTTAGACCAAGAATTTTGAGGATGTAGTCAGTTGAGACAATGTGTTTTTTACCACCGACGGATGATGCCTGCGCAGCTTTTTATATCAGCTATCTTGAAGAATGATATGGGAAAAAAAATAGCATTCGCTACTCAACCATTTTGAAGAGTTCACCTTCATATAGGCATCTATCTCTGGGCGGGGACGTATATTATTTTCCTTCTCCAGTCTAATAAGATCATCCATATATCCTGTCACACAATGAAATTTAGAATGTATGGAGCAATCTAATCAATTAATCCGATTCCCACTCGAAACTGATAACAGCTCGACTAATTATCATAGGTAGAAAAGCAAAATTTTCACTTCTGCACACCTGAAAAACCTTCACTTGAACCTTGGCACCTAGCAGCGAAGTCTAGTGTTTCTCTTACAGTTAGTTCGGCAATGTGACAATCTGTCTGGCTAATGTAAGCAGAAGCCCTTTGAACAAAGAAATCATTGATCTTATGACCATTGTATGTGATACTCCCACTTTTCTGAAACCAAAAGAATTGCATGAAACCTTTATATAAGTTTTATTTTCTAGTTGATCTAAATACGAATAGGAATCTGAAAATGTATACTTTGAGGTATTCTCATTTTCATTAGGTTAAGTACTAGCCTCCTGCAGCTGAGAATACTTTGCTTCGAAGCTTTAGTAGGATGGATAAATGAATGACTACACTGGCAACAGCCCTAGGAAGTTGGGGAGACATATACATGAACGATATTTGTATAAAATACCGGAAGCTTTCATCGAACTAGATGAAAAAAAATTTAGTTGATTTATGTTGATAATGAATTAGTTTCTGCATACCTTCAAGCCGTTTTGAAGTTTCCCAGCAAGAGCCATAAGCAAGGTAGATTTCCCAGAACCAGGAGGACCCAAAAGTAGTGTCATCCTAGAAACGGACAACAAGCATAAAAAAAACAATGTAATATACTAATAAAATGCACATTGTACTAAATTACACTGATTATCTAAGATGTGTACTTTATAGCCTGCTTCAAAATATAAGATACTAAAACTGAGGACAGGTCTCAGATCTCATTACATATTGCACCCATCCAATCAAGGGAATCCTTCACCAGCCAGTTCAAATAGCATTGTCACTCGAAACCTCGTAGAATCATATCATTTCATACATCCAATGAAGAAACACATTTCAAATATAGATTATACTGAATTGGTAATGCTTTCATATATTAAAATAGCTAGATTTTGCTTAGGAGTTGGAAATGCTTACCTTCCTGGCTGTATAACACCGCTGATGTCCTTCAGGATGGTTAATTTATGTCTCCTTGGCTTAAATATTCTCAATTTAGTCAGATAATGCTGCAGTAACAAAAAAAAGTTGCATTTTCATAATGCACAATTGAAAAGATAGTATTGGAAGCTTATCAGTAAACTGTATGTCACTTGCGAATGGAGTTCCATCTCCTGTTCTCCTGACTATCAATACAATCCACATGCATGTTAATAATATTCTTCTAAAATAGTAGATAATATTATTCTAAGATATTAGATGCACATTATATGCATAAGTCATGATAGATGTTAAATCACACAAACACACACAAAGGTGATAATCCTCACCTCAATCGTATCACGAGAATAATTCACTAAAGTAGGCAGGGCTCTGGAACCAATTTGTACATTGGCACTGATCTGCAGGTTCTCGAATCGAACTTCAGTTTTCGGAATCTCCAAACCAACTCTACATCATGTATAGCAATTCAAAACATACAGAATCAAGTTAGTCTCAGCCACAACTCACACACAGTACGTAAATTGCCTTCCCCACAGCTGGTCATGCAAAATCAAAAATCAATCGAATCGCAACCCGATTAACTTCGTGCATGCTGATGTTTCAGATTAACAATCACCTATCGAGGCGCTCTTTGATACCGGAAAGTAGTTTGTAATTGTCCTGATCGGCGGTGTCGAGTGCTCTCCTCACAACAAGCTCCCGCTTGAACCGATCGAGCTTCCGAACGTCAATGGCGTCGTCGGTGCTCTCTTCTCCGCCTCTGCCAGGCTCCTCCGGCGTGCTCCTCAATGAAGAAGTATTTG
>AYJT01058747.1:0-11722 GCA_001278415.1 Ocimum tenuiflorum | reverse complement strand
ACTACTAGTCGAGCCTTATATTTCTCAACAGTACCATAAGCTCTATACTTCTTTTTGAAGATCCATTTGCATCCTAAAGCTTTACAGCCTTTAGGGAGATCGGTCAAAATCTATGTGTGATTTTACATAATGGAATCTATCTCACTTCTTATGGCCTCTTGCCATAACTCACAATCTGGTCCGGACAAAGCCTCATCAAGGGTTATTGGTTCACCATGAATCAAACATATAATGTGTTCTAGACCAAAGTTCTTGGCTATTTTCACCATTCGACTATGTCTCAGTTCCTCCTCATTAAGATTGGAACTAGTAGTCTCTTCTACACTTCTTTTCCATGATGTGGTCGGACCAGCCTCATTCCCAGTGCGTGCCTTCTTTTTCTTTGATGGACCGCCACGTTGCTCCATCAGATTGGTCTTTAAGTCAAACAACCTCAGTCTTTGATTAGCATTGTCTTTCTCTGAGTCTAACAATCAGATCCTTGAAGGACATCGCCTTTTGTTTGTGCTTCAAGTAGGTCTTGAAGTCTTTCCACGAAGGTGGAAACTTTTCAACCACGACCGCAATCGTGAGAGCATCGGGAAGAACCATCCTCTTAGCATGAACGTTATGCATAATGATTTGGAACTCTTACACTTGTTCCATCACCGACCGTCCGTCTACCATCTGGTATGATAGGTACTTGGCTACGATGTACTTAGTACCCGCATCCTCACTTTTATACTTGCTTGTGAGTTGCTCTCACAACTCCTTAGAAGTCTTAGTGCCACAATAAACGATGTACAAGGTGTCAGTCATACAGTTAAGAATAAAATTATCACAAAGGAAATCTCCTTGTACCCATTGATCGTTGGCGATTCGCTTTTGTGTGTCAGGGTCGTTCTCAACAATAACTGGTTTTTCACCTTGCAGGTATCCAGCAAGCCCAGGGTAGTTAGGTAGAATTGCATCTTCTGCTGCCAGGTACAGAAGTTGGTTACGTCGAATTTGAAGGGCTTATCGGTAGCACTCATTGGAAAGGATCTGACTAAAGCAGTCATTGCAGTCGAGTCGGTGTTTTGTGGGTGCTGGTAGCATTGAATGCATCCATCAAGTCGGTTGGAGTTGGAGTTGAAGTAGGAGTTGAGTCATTGGGAGTGTTCGTCTGATCGACCATCCCTCAGAAATAACAGATGTATTGTCTTGCGACTGTTTGTTAGCACCGAGAGCAGCAAGAGCTACCAGATAATAACGACTCAAGAAATAGATTTATTGCAGAAATAAATACAGTAGAGAGATTCGAACCCTATTGCAGAATTATAGAATAAATAATTCCATGAAAATAAAAATAACAATAATATGAAAATCGAACCACAATATTGTTGAATCGAGTCGAGGAGACCTCTGCCCGCAAGATAATATTTGCTGGTAGTGCTCTTCGTTGATGCGAATTTGCCCCCCAAAGGTAAAACAATTCGGACTCCTCTATAGCAGCACTGCAAATAAAGAAGTATTGGTGAGCAGAACGAAAGCAAAGATGCTGGGAAATGGTTTTTGGATGTGAAAATATGCACATAACTTTCATGTAGAAAATATGAAGGGGTCAAAATCTATGAATGAATTCGACCATGTATCTACCCCTATTTATAGTCAACTTTCCCCATTCCGTATCAGATATTGGAATCTCTATCGAATATACTAAATATCCAGAAAATACGATACACATAAATCTTGTGTGTGAACACATCCGATATATCTTAACAGATAATGATACATGTATATCATGTAGGATACACGTATATCGTGTAGGAGAGAAATTCCAACATTAATCGGATGTTTACTTTCTTAATTGGATTCGGGTGAGTGGGACATTGCGTGATAAATATAACACATTAACGAGGCATTGATGGTTGAAAGAGAAAAAGAAAACAAATATCCTATATTGATCGGAGATCAATAATTTAATGGATTTATAATGAACCGTTCAAGTTTAGGGGCATCACGTTTGCACATAAAGTGTGAGGCAAAGTCTACGTGGGCGCCCGCCCGTGCCTTTTCTGGGGTCAGGCTCGAGGTCGGGGCTTGTTGGGCCATGGTCCAACTAGATCTTTATTAAAGTTTTGGATTTTGGTATAATAAAATTAATTAATGATGTAAGACCCAATTTCAATTGTATTGGGCTAATCCAATGGTTTCAATTCAAATCGACCCATGCAGTTTGGACTATCAGACCGACCCGTGCGTGCACGAATATGGGCGTCAGTTGTCTACCCAGTAATGGTGGTTCTCATCTATTAAGTGGAAGGTTCAAGCCACTACACTCTATCCGCTACCATGATTTGTGAGTGAAATTATAACCCCTCTGAAGTGGAGATGGTCTACATACATGTGCGTCTTGGTTCATTCACAAAAGCATATTCCCCATGCAATCATACATACTCTCTGCAATTTCAGAAACTACACTCTTCATTGCAAATAGTTATCAATTCTGATCAAGTTCGCCGCAAACTTTTCTATTTGTGGTTCTGCTTTGTTGAAGTCAACAACCATTTTATCTTTAGGAACGATATCCACAACAGTAAGCGCGTATTTTGTCTTGCTGAAAGAGGCTACATTGACTGAATTCAACTATTCAAGATAATCATAGTTAACCATTTCTTTTGTAACCTTTCATCCGATTTTGTTGTAATCCTCTGATTACAGTCTCAATTTAATAGTTATTGTAATTGCTCTTTATTGTATGAAATAACCATCACAAGACCAAATATATATCTTCTAATTCCGTGAGCAATGGAAGATCGGACCATGAAAAGGAAGTAACCAGCCTCCCATCAACGTCGACAACCAAACTCCGGTCAACAACACCATTCCATAGATTCCAATGAACATAGTAGTTTGCCTCTATTTAATGTCAACTCCCAAGCCTACATACCTTCAACACCATGCTGGCATTAAATGGCTACAATCCAGAGGCTCAGGGATGACTGATGTTGTGGTGCCAAGGCTATTCACACTGATTCCTAAGGTTGATAAGCCGTTCAAGTCTAATGGCATGGACTTCTGAACATGGTAGTGGAAGATGTTGTTTTACCCAACAACCTTAGGGTTGGCAAATTTTCTAAAGGTAGAGAAGTCGATGATTGCATAAAACGAGATGAAAAAACTAGAAGAGAATCGCCTACTGCAACGGTGCCATGACGATTTTTTAATCGTTAGTTGATTCGTTGTATTCTTTGTATTGTGGCATTATGCCAAAAAAATATGGGAACAACAAGGAAAAAATACAAAATTGTGGATGTGGGTACTAAGAAGTACGTCGTGGCTAAGTACCTATCTTACTAGATGGTAGACGAATATTTGGTCATTGAACAATTATAAGAGTTTGAATTTATTGTACATAATATTCACGCTGAAGGAATGGTGCATCTCGTTGCTTTTACCATTGTAACAATGATTGAGAAACTCTCTTCTTTGTGGAATGACTTCAAAAGTTACTTTAAAAAAAAAACAGAAGAAAAGAAGCAAAAGACTATACTTTTGAAGATTTGATTGTTAAACTTTGAACTGAAGAAGACAATTGAAAGGATAATCATGGATCAAAGTCTGTTGATGCTAAATTTGGACGAAAAAACACATGTAAAATACAATACACTTATTTTTCACGCATATAGAAGCTCTAATTAAGTTTAATCATAAAAAATTATCATAACATCCAATTGAAATGTAATAGAAGTCCTACTGGGATGAATAAATCCCAATTGAGATGTTGGCAAACCATTGTTACGATGAATAAAATATAATCGAGATGATTGAATAAACCATAAAATGAATATTTATATACACCGGTTTTTGTCACATTGAATAAATGAGTGAGATATTCAAAATGATTTAGTAGAAGAATAGACAATCAAATACAAAATTTTGCTTCTAAAATAGTACGAGCTCTCTTTCATTTTCCGCTTGATTTTTTCCGTTATTCTAGTTTTTACAATCTAAATAAGTAATACTACCAATATGAAGTTTAATTATATAGATTAATTTTCCAACTATATTCGTAATACGGTAAATTATACAACCAAAAGAAGAAGTGTTACAACTGCTTATTCCTCAGTTTTTCTCAAGCTCTAAACCTCAGTTATCCAACTCTAAATAGTTGTCGCAAACAACAATCCATCCACTGATCTACAACTTGTTCATGAGCATGAAATTGGTGTATGAATAAATGACCATATACACCTGCACAACCAAAATCTGGAGCAGGTTGTTCAATATTCTTAGGATGCGTGCGAGTAATGACAAAATACCTTAAAAAGGTTGGTTTAGAAGCTCGTTAATTGAAGCTCATTAACTAATTTAGACAAACTTGACTTTGACACTATTTGACTCTTGAGCTCGTGAGCAAGCTCGTTAATTCTAAATAATATAAAATTATTATGTAAAATTTATATTTTTGTACTTTGGTTAGTAACTAGAATTTTTCTACTCGTGCGTTGCACGCAATTATATTATATATTTTATTCATGAATTTTAATAATTGTATACCCAATTTAAATTACTGCAAATAAATTTAAAAAGAAAATTAATTTTAAAAATTAATGAACGGGGAATATTAGTAAAAATCCTAATATGTTGCCGATGTCGGAAATATCACAACTAGCAAAAGTCAGATATAAAAGTCCAATAACAAAAGATACAAAAATTCAAGCATAAAGAAGATTAAGTACAAACACACGAAACATAAAAATAACATAACTAAAAAATATTTATAAGAAATTTCAATTACAACATAATAGAAACTTCATAATATAATTAACAACTTTAAAAGTGAATTTTAAATTAGAGAGACAATTAACTAATTTTAAAAGTAGATCCACTTGATTGGTTTAGAAAAAAGTCTCGAAACCTACTCGACCCCGAAAAGAGCTCGAGCCCCAAGAGCCAGCTTGGGAAAAAGATCCTTGAGCCCTCTCTAGCCTCGAGGCCCATCAACCCAAAATCCTCGAGCTCTCTCACAAAAAGTGCATCGATATCATCCGCATGCTTGCACACGTACCTGAAGGATCCAGAATGATTCCTCTGCTAAGTCAGCATGGCACCCAAAGCATGACTCTAACCTCTTCTATATGCTTTGCAGATTGCCCCCCAACTATTTTTGATCTAGTCCTTAGCTTAGAAATTATTTAGATTCGTCTTGTATTCAACAGTATAAATAGGTGAATAGTTAGCAAGAATCATACATTCAACACTTTCTATTTCGTGTTGTAGCTCTTTTGCATCCTGTAGCTAAGTATTCAGTACTGTAATTTCCGACCCCGATCTTGGAATCCTTGTATTTCTAACCTTTGAATCTATAAAATATCAGTGGTTCGTTATGAAAGACTATAAACATTCATGAAAGTCTTGATTACTGATTACAATCTAGTCTAGGGCCTATAATGTTGCCCGACCCTAAAAGTGCTCGATTGTACACAACCAACATAGGAAAGAGTTGTAAATTCAAATACAGGGTTGACAATAGATTCCCAAAAGTACAAGGATTTGGCAGCAAAAGACATGGATCAGCATCTTCTGCTATTCATTTAACGGAGTAGGGGGTACTATGTTTCAAATGGCAATACAAATGCATGCATTGATATGCATATGCTTGTATTGTCATATGCAATACTTTGTACAATAGTATACAAAACTTTGTGTTGTCATATGCAACATAACACCCCCAGTTGTTCTAAATGCACAATAGAAAATCTTAATCCTGAAAAACATAGTCCCATTACTTATACTTCTATCAAAGTTTTTGCCCCAAGTTCTTAAACCTAAATTCAAATTAAATCTACAACAAACCACAAGCGTTGAAGAATTTTGGGATTTTATGTCCAATGAAAAATTTGAGAAAATGTGAGAAGAAGAGAGGGATGCATCAAGCAGTAAATCTCAATTCCAAGAGTTTAGGGTAAATAAAGAACATACCATCGCATATAAAACAAATTTTACCCTCACAGCAGGAAGAACTACCCTCTTTCTTTTTGTATTTAATGAATTCTTATGAATAGGTATTAAACATTGTCCAACCATGCAATAAAACACCGAAAAATACGAGCAAAAAATTACAACTTAAACAAGGGCATCAGGATTATGAGTGTAAATTTAGGCAAGTATGTTACAAGAAAATGATGCTGTGGTGCTGTTTTACAGATTGAATGCAAAAAACTGGAAACTATTTGTCCTTGTTCTAACACAAGGATCTATTGTTACAAGAAGTTGTTAAAGCGCCTATAAACAACAACATGCTTACTCGTACACCGATGCTTCGACCCAGTAAAAGCTAAGAATCATAAGATGTATGTATGCGAGTCAAGTATCGAGTTAACTGTCCTTCCCCTTGCTACCTCCATCTGTAACTTTAGGTCCATCGTATGCAGAAAGGAAGAACGTGTTCTCGTGATTTTGCAGAAACCTACAATTACCACAGCAGATAGTAGTGTAGATGTAAGATTAAAATAGTTCGGATCTGAATGTAATGGAGTCCATAACTCTTTAACATTCGCAAGAATGCTTATACCACTTCGCATATGAGAATCAAGTGAACAAGAACTGAGGTAGAAGGCTATCATGAAAAGGAATTGACTCTACTGAAACTCAAGCCTAAATGACATCAAAAGCTTCTCAATGCAAAAAACAAGAGACATAATGTCGAAACATTGGAAGGAACCAGGGACCACAATCATATAGCGGAGATTAAATGCAATATTATCATCACTCTAACCATAGCAGTAGAATGATATCATAACATCTAATAAAGAGATTGAAGTACTCACTTGAGAAATTCGAGCAATCTCTGCTGCAAACGGGTTGAGGTCTCCTCATCAATTTGCACATATCCCAATAACTCTGGCAACTTGACTGCAGGTGATGGAAGTGTCAAAATATGTTAATTTTTTGTCTCAAGAAACCAACAAGACAAAAACAGAATATGTTATCACAAGGTGAAACTTCAAGAACATTTACTCAACAGAATAAGCTTTCTACTAATTTAGAAACAGATGTACTAAATTCATATAAAAAAAAGAATAGATAATTAAATATGATTTGCTAAGCATACCAAAGAGGCGCAACAAATGCTCAGCTCCATATATAGTTGATGGAGATATATTATCTGAAACAGCCTCTCGGTACTGTAGCTGCTCCTTTTTGTACAACAGAATAGATGGCAATGCTTTGTCGAAGTAACTTCTTAACCCATTCAAAATCTCTCCAACCACATCAGTCACCCTGTACTCATGCAAATTATTATCAATGATCATTAACAAGGTATAATAGTTGCTTCCACTAAAATCTGAAAGACAGAATACTCCTTAAACGTAAAACTATACTAATACAGAATGAGCTTAGCGTAGTGCGTTTTCACACCATGCACACAACAGTTTCTTATAAAGATTTCCTAGCAAACAAAAATTACTCGAAGAGTTTACTTTTAAGATGCAATGACTTACAACTCGTAAGGCCAAGGAGTTATATTTAACATTTTCCGGGAAACTCTATTTAAATGCTAAATTCCAATTTCAAAATTCATCCAGGGTTCAACTGATCACAAAATATATTTAGAAAAATGAAACTTAAGATATTTTGCGAAAATGAAAAAAAAAATTGTCATACATTATATCTTTAAGGTTTCCCCCAATCATGTAAAGGGATAGTGGCGCATTGTCTTCCACATTACCATACAATCTTTACCAATACCCACTCATCAAACAGATGTGAATGGTCCACAATTAGCATACATTATATTCGTAATACATCCCCCATTGTGTGAAGGGATAGTGGCATGCATTGTCTTCCACATTACCATACAATCTTTACCAATACCCGCCCATCAAACAGACGTAAATGGTCAACGATTAGCATATAAAATTTTGTACAACCATCGTTTAATGGAAACTATTGATTTTTGTCAACTAACTGAAACTACATATCGAGTTGTTCATCCATATTTCAATGACCAAGAGACTAATAGCAGATATTGTAGCTATAGGAAAGTTTCATATGAGAAAAGAAACTCACATGCCGTCCTTCTTGGACCTGTGTTCAAGATATTTTGTCAATATATCATCAACACTTGGTGATCTGGGGAGTTTCACAAGCTGCCAAAAAACGAAACCTCTATATCTAAGATTTACTAACACTGTAAGCACAAGAAACATCATTCAAAATCCAAGAAGCACATAAAAATGAGCAGGCATAGCATTCCCTCAAAAGAACCCCTCAAAAAATGCAGGACACAGTTTAAAGACAAAAATTTGGTATAAAGCTCATCACTATCAGGTATAAAGCTCGTCATTCTTGAGAACACTATTAAATGAGCTTGATATTAATGGTTTTCAAACCAAAAAGACAATGAAATGAAATTTACTGCATTCAACCTGGTAAGACAAACTGTATATTGATACAAATTGCCCAGTTGGCAATCCGCTACTAGTGCTTGAATACAGTAGCTGTTTAGATTAAAACAAATGGCAAATCACCACATAACTTGCATGAATTATGAATACATGAAGTAGCATGCGTGAAGCCTTATATTAGGGAAAGAATAAGGGATACCTAGATTCGGGATCAACTTATATAGAAGTTTTTATCGGCATTCCTTGATTTCCAGGACAAAATCAATAAAAACACTAGTTAGCCATTTTCAGTAAGGGCTAATAATTTTTTTTCTCGTAATAATATTCTTTGCGGTTATGCCAATCAAATATCTATATAAATAACTAATCTCTCAGTGGATAAGCAATGATACAAGAGATCTTCCAATCTTTGGCTTCTACTCATTAGTATTTTCCTATTCTACATATTTTTACTTCAGTTAATGTCCTATAACAAAATAATACAATTACCTTGTTCTGTTGAGTGATAATCTCCCAATCATCAACTAATCGCTTCTTCAGACTGGCTGGAATCAGAATCTTGAAGGGTTTTTCTGTTGCAGGATTGCCCTAAATGAAGGGGGGGAAAAACCAAAAAACAAAATAAAAACAAACTTGAGCGATCAATATTTAAAACCTTAAGCAACTTAAGTACCCGACACTATCTCTGAATTTAAAAGGTCTTCACTGGAGGCCTAAGAGTGACTTTCCACTTGAAAACAGAAAACCATGATTTTGTAAGTAAAATGAAGCTTAAGTACTACAAAGTTCAGAGAAAAGTTGTAAACCATCAACTGCATTTTAGATTAAGCTGCCGCTGTAAAGTAGCATAACCACGCAAGGATAATTAAGTCCTCGAGAGATGAAATCATAGAACTTTACAGGAGTTAGGAATATAATATTACTTGGGTATAGTATCTGTTTAGTTTTGCACATAACCTTGATCTTAAAGTGATTAACGCAAAAAATTGGTAACATATGACCAGAACAAATCATAGACCAACAGGAATGAGAAACATCCTAAACATAAGCTATTAGCCCCTCTAAACAATTACTGACATAAGAAGAGACATGGTGGATATAAACTAACAAAAAATGGGGATATAGTGGAAAGTAACATATGCACATGTATCCACATGTAGATAAAGTGACCTTCAAATGAACCTTGCAATATATCAACAAAAAGAGAGGACAGATGCCAGAACAAACCTCAATGCCCGAATCATTCTTTCGCTTTTTCCCCTTTGCACCTAGAAAATCATGACAAAAAATGATAAATATGCCTAGAGTACATGTTGATAAGTAGAAAAATGTGCATATATCAAATTGACAAAAACATGATTTATTGCATTTTATTCACTCGTGCTTTACATTTTTCTACTTTATTTTATTTTTGGTTCAAGAATACTCAATTGTATTTCTAGTGTCTATTTTAGGGGCATGGAGTTTATATTTATTGAAATGAGAAGGTAGGGTTGGGCTAATCAAGAAGAACATGGAGTAGCCTCCATTAATTAGAACACTGTGAGCAAGCACTATAAGAAGTTGGTGAGCAAGTAACATAACATAGAAGAAGATTGAGGATAATTTGGATTCAAGGTGCAAGGATTTGAAAGCGACAATCTTCTCTTCTATAGAGAGAGAGAGAGAAAAAAAAGAGGAAAAGGAACGACAGAAACACAAAATGTTTTACAATGAACTGCACAAAATAAGAGAAAAGAATGTTACCCGGTATAATTGTCCAAACCTAAAGGTAGTGGTATCCATATTGAACCGGAACTGGCCCGGGTGAACTGGGACCGGAACCGTGTTCCACGATTCCGAACTCGAACCAGGCCCAGATTTTGCAAGGGCTGGTTCAGGTTCCATTTATTTTGAATTGTGAACCAGCGGTTCCGGTTCGAACCGGAACCAGCTGAACCGTCAAATTTTTCTTTATTTTAAGTGAAATTGAACCAGAAACCGGCCTCGAACTGGCTGTTCGAACCGGAACCGGATTCGAAACCGTGTTCCACGTTTCCAAACCGGAACCGGCTGGATCCAGCCCGTGGATACCACTGCCTAAAGGTCCCTCAAACGTAATCACGTGTGGCTAAATAAATTGGTAATTCCTCGAAGCATAAAATAGACTAACAATAATCTGTCTTAAATCGACTAATTTAACTATAGTCCTAACAGAAATAGAAACTGGATCAAGCAAACCCTAATATAAATAAAATAGAAAAGATAAGTACTAAGGATATCCTCATCAAAATAAAATATAACTAAATAGGTTAAAATAACTAATTCTACAGTAAATCAAAATAAATTCTAGTCTATCACCCTTGACGGACCTTAAACATCTCCTCAGTTTCAAGTTTGCATTATATTATGTCTTTAATAATTATTTTGATTATGAGAGACATGTGTGGCTAAACTCATAATTTCTATTTCTAAGGAATGTTAAACCCAAACCTTGAATTGTTTTAACATTAATGTTGCAATGTTTCTATGCTTTGGTTTTGGGATTATTTGTCTTTTGTATTCTTTTCTCATATTTGAATATTTTACTTAGATTGATCACCTGGGTTGAATATACTTATTTGAATGCTAGATTTAGACTTCATTTTTCCGTAATTGTTTTGAGTTCTTTTCTTAGTAGCAATTAGTAAATTAAATAATTACAATAACAAAAATCTATAATGATTGGATAGAGCTTGTGAATTTAATATCTTATCTGACAGATTAAATCTAGATAGCTTATTCCAAATTGTCTAATTGAATAGGGATAATTGAAGAGCTTGTTTTGATTAACTTATTCTAAGAGACTATCCGATTTTTTAGACCTAGTTATAAATCGAGGGATAGAGATTTCAAGGCTAAACAAAGAGAAACACTAATTTGGTCTTTAAATATTTTGGATTGGGGCGAAAACTGAAATATGAACTAGTTTAATTTCCTTTTCTCACAGCTTTCTCTCTTATTTTTTTTTTTATTCTTTACTTTCTGCCCACTCCAAATCTGTTCCTATCAGTTGGTCCTCTGACCTGCCTCCCAGTCATGGCTCACGAGACATGAGAGGCCCATATGGAAAAGATATAAGCAACATTCTCACTCTATTTCAGGCAGGTGGCATGATATTGATTCTCAGTTCAGGATGCTGTTCAAGAAGCCCGAGATTCATCATATTGAATTCTCAGTTCATGATGCTGTTCGAGATGCCTGAGATTCATGCCGAACCGGAGACCGTTACCACCATGGTTAGGGCGCATCTGCTGACCAAATAGGCCCCGCAGCAACCCATCTACTGACTCAAAAATGCTGCCCCAGCCCCACAACTACCAACCCTA
>AYJT01058730.1:0-17299 GCA_001278415.1 Ocimum tenuiflorum | reverse complement strand
CCAAATATTTGTACAACTCTATCGTCAAACTATCAAAATTTACAAAATTAAAATAAAATTAAACTTAATTATATAAAAAAATTAAACTTAATAAATTAAAACTTAATTAAAAAATAATATAAAGATGGGTTTGGTACACCCCTATTTGAACCATGACACAAATTTAAAAGAAAAAAAAGAATATGGTGGCTGGCTATTCGAATCCTTCAAAAATTGAGAAGGGTTCGAATAGCCAGTATTCAAATCTTTGCAAAAGCTGCCACCTCAGCACAGTTTGGCATCCAGCTATTCGAACCCTTCCAAAAATCGAAGGGTTCAAATAGCCACTATCCGAATTGGTTATATTTGTCCACCTCTGTCCTTTGCTGGATTTTTGAATCTACCTTTTTAAAACTTCGATTACTTTGGTATTTAACCTGTGATTATGGCTACCTCATCTATGAAAGTCCATCTTCTAAGGCGTTAGCAAAGAAATAGAACAAAGTCTAACAATCTTTTAGGCTCCGTTTAATTTATATTCCAAACAACTGAAGTATTTGTTTATATTTTTAACTATGGAGAAATAAAAAGTAGAGATGAATTTTGAATTTATTTTAAAGAAAGTCACTTTTTTAAAAATATGAAGTGCAATTTTTTGAAAACAAAAAAACAAAATCAAATGGAGCGTTAACTTTTTGTTTCAAATACTTGTGTAAAAATTACATGAATGAGTAAAGATTATACTAATTGTTGCAATCAATCCATTTAATATTAACTATAAGTTGTATTTATTTCTTCATGTTTTGTAAGTTGTGCACACACTAGAACACTCCAATGATTTGAGATATTTAGGTGTGTCGGATCATAAATTACTTTTAAACTAATGATAATCGAGGAATGCATATTAGTTATACTAGCACTGGATAGTCGATAATCACATTTAGAAAGCCAATGTTCTCAGTTGTTATAATACAGGACATAAAGCATGATTACCAACCAAGTATATTGTTGACAGACTACATTTCATTGTACTCATTAAGATCAAAAAATTTAGTCGACCATCACGCACGTGATAACTCGCCGAATTATGAAGTCTATTATAAAATGTTCACACTAGTTTGATATAACACAAAAATACTTTCACAATCCAGGGGTGCAGTGTATTTACAATTCAAATAATCTGACCTGAGAAATCAAATACGGAGATCTTCGATGTCTGTTAGGATATCCGAACTGCGAGAGCTCTTCTTAACTACAAGCTGACCGCATGCACCACTTATGTCTTGACCCATTTGCTTACGGATTGTGGTCCGAATGTTGTAAGTGCCTCTGAGTATTCCCTGAAATTTGACAACTTTCTCATCATCACTGGTTCTATAACAGCTTAGAGAACCAATAGGATTGAACGGAATCAAGTTTACGACCTGCACACAGAATGGACTTAGAGTTGTGGATGAAACCTCTTTTACATGTAGAAGATATTAAGACTTGGTGCTTTAAGCTCACCGATTCAAATGTATCTAGTAGTTTGCCAAGCTGGTGGGCGTGCTGCTCCTCGTCATTCACACCATCGAGCATTATGTACTCGATCAATATTTTTTGCTGACTACAGGAAAACAGAATTGAGATACCATCCCGGCAAAATCATGGCGTGGAATGCACACAAAAGAAACAAAACCTGCTAGTTTGATATTCTCGTAAAGCATTCATCAGTTTCTCCAGAGGAAAAGCCCTCGCAGCAGGCATTATCTGACAACGGATGTCTTGTACTGGTGCGTGCAGTGACACGGCTAAATTCAGGTTTGGTATGTCTCTGTGCAGCTTGTTAATAGCATGTATTATGCCGACCTGTGCATAATTTTGCAATTGGTTTAAAATCAAGCAGAGACTAATGCCAATACAGGCGAACCTTAACTTCAAGTCTTCAGGTACAATTAAAAGCAGAAGTTTTAGAGAGCAAACATAGCTATTAAAAAATAACTAAGCTACTCAAGAAATAGGGTACGTAATAAACAGGATAAATAGGAAACGCCTCCAGTTTGAGATAATATGTTTGCACCGTTGAGACAGTAATTTTCTTGGGAGACAGTTGAAATGGAGGAACTGTCATGGCCCTGATAGCTTCCACAACCGCAGAGTAGTTATTTAGAGGCTCTCCCATTCCCTGGTCACAACAAGTAATGAGAAGAAAAAGCCATCAATTCAAAATGAGGCACACAAACAGTTATAGACATTACAAATGAGATAAACTTCTTTAACTTTTGAAAGACTAGCCACAACAACATACTGAAGCAACTCAACAACTTTTTCCCTCTTGGCAAAAGTCAAAGATAACCCACATGGTACTTCATCTGAACATTTTAATGAATATGATCTATCTCAACTTCAGAGAACTCGAAGCTCTGAAAGCTTAACAGACAGTTTACTATGAACAAGTTGCCTTCAACTCGTGTACAAAGTAACTTTAACTGGCAGGACCATCTGAAATCAGGTACTGCAGCAAGATTAACAGCAAAAATGCTTGAGTTGAAAGTTGAAACTATTAAACAGCGCTTTTCCTAAAGTTGAGAGGGAAGGAATCGACAGCCAAACAAATAAAAGCCACGATTTAACCCTCAGGTCATGTTCTACCCAAGACACGATAAAGCCAGAGATAGCAACACAAGTACATACAAAATAGTCTCCTTAGCTCTCAAGCTCACTTTCATTTACCTGTTTCTATTGTAATTTTTCTATTTGTCTTTAGTTATGTTTCTGATATATGAACTTGTAAACAAGGGCAACACATTGACTATATCAACCAATACAAAAAAAATTATAAATGTTAAAAATAACATCATTTACTTCTACCACATTATCAATACATGATAAAGCATGAAAAATGTCCAGTTTATAGAGTTAGTTAATAAAGTACTAATTCTGGTTTCAAAATAAATAAATAAACTACTAAATTCGACAAGATGCTGACGTATGTAATTTAAAGAGAGTATATGGTACCATAAAGACAACATTGCGAATGGCTGATATGCGAGAAGCATGGACTAACTGTTCCAAAATTTCTCCTGATGAAAGATTATTCTTAAACCCCATGCTTCCTGTTGCGCAAAAATTGCAACCCATCTTGCACCCAACCTACCATCACAATAAATATAATAAACATTATTAATATATAAAAAGTGTTCATCTGAACACAAGAGTAATCAACTTAGAATTAGTGATTTTGTGCTCCACCATAGAGCAGAGTCTCATACCTGAGAGGATATGCACAAGGTTGACCTAATACCTCCAGGACGAGGTTTCCCATCATACTTACCCAGCCGAGTGTCATATCTCATTATCACGGCCTCCACAAATTCTCCATTCTAGCAACAAAAATGGAACCAAATGATATTCATGCACCTAAATTGACAATAGAGTTACCAAAACTGTCTTGTAAACAAACAAAGATCACATACAGGCTATGTTTTTCCAAAACATAGAGCCCAAAAAGATCGTGTTCCAAAAAATATTCCTCTTTTAATACAATTGCATTCTCAGTAAATTCATTCTCATTTTTTTATACAAATGTATGCTGATACAGCCAATAGTTGCATAGATAAAAAATCCTACTTAGGTAACACAAATCTCATGCACGCAAAGCAAAGCTAAAGTTCAAGTTTGCCAAATTCACACACAGTCAAGTGTTAGCAGCGGTTCTTACAACTCCACTTAAAAGGAAAAAAACAATATTTAACCAATTTGTCTCGTGTGAAGCATTATAGCATGCGGAATTCACGTCTTGAAAACCAAGAAAGTAAACAAATTTCCCATAGTTATGAGCAGAAAAGCTATGGTAAACAAATAAAATAAGATTGATGGAGGTTACCTGTAACTTGATGAGGAGCTTAGTGGTGACCTGGTCGGAAGAATCTATGGCGGAATGGAGAGTGGAAGTGGAGGGTTTGAACATGGAATGGAGGAGATGGTAAGCGGCAGCGGGCAATGACGGGATATCATCCCATCGGCAGTCAGGATTCTTCAAGACGTGTTTCCAGATTTGGGGGATGAAATTAGGGTTTAGTCCGGCGACCTCGAAATCGGACTTAATGGCTGAAACGTCGAACACCGATTTGTACGCCATCGGCGCCCGTTAACTAAATTTCGCTCTTTGTGAAGGGTTTTCAACTTTGTCCTTGTTATTTGCAACCCCCCGTTATACTGTCTGTGCTTCATTGCGTTTCCGTTATTACTAAATTAACCTTCACAACAATTTTCTTTTTCTTTAAATAAATCAGAAAAAATATTTTTATACTAAATTTACCTGTTATTATGTCTCTGCTTCATTGCGTTTTCGTTGTTAATTCTTTAAATAGATCAGAGAAAAATATTTCTATACTAAATTTACCTTCAGGACATTTTTTTTCCAATGTTGTAATAAATCAGAACTTAGTTTTTCATACGGTAACATTTAACAGAATTCTTTCTTTTTAGTTTAAATTATATAATGTTTGCGAAAAAAAATATTTGGGCCAAAAATAGTAATAACTGGTATGTACAAGTTAATCGCAATCTAATTTTACCTTTTCCCTAAAAAAAAATTACTTTTATTTGTCTGCATTCTAATTTTAATTTGAGACTCACATTTATCCAACACTGGTACATGGAGAATTTATCACTATTAAAATTGTTATTTGTTCATTTATTATTATTTTTGAGGAAGCTTGAGTTAGATTTTAGATTGCTGAAGTTTAGAAGTTATTTTTGAACTACAAGTCGGACATGTAAACCATTTCGAAAATAACAGAGAAAAATAATTGTTAACCAAATCGTGACCAGTGTGTTCATTTCCCTATTTTTTTTTTCCCCGAAAAAACGTGCTCAGTTGGAAATCGTAAAAGAATCAAGGCTCCTAACCCCCATATATATTACATGGATGAGTTCGAGTTGCAGATATATTCGGTGAATTTAAAAAATACATTACATTCTATTTTCTTTAAAGAAATCATAAGGAGTATTAATTAAATATAATTGCGAATATTTGATCAATTTACACTTAATTGTAAATAACAAACATATATTCAGCAACTCCTTATCTCCATCTTCGTCGATCGCGATTAAGTCCTTGCGGAGACATGGCCGTAATGCGTGGCGGCGCCAACACCTCTTCGCCTCAAACCATTTTCAGCTTCAGAAGGAGGTGACTCCGATTCATCGGCGGCGACCTGGCGGGGGAAGTCGGCCAGGAGAAGGTGGTAGCTTCGTCCGGTGGAGTTCTCCGACAGGCACCTATAAGCGTGTTGTGGCCTTTGTTTCTTCATGGCATGGATGAGGAACGGGATCAGACCTTCCATTTTCCGACGGCTGCTGCTCTCGTTGCTTCTGATTGACTTAATTTGTAGGTAGATCTGGTGCTGTGTGATTCACTTTGAATGCAGTGATTTTGAGTCTTATATAGTGGGTGGCATTCTTTCAAGGGTAATGCATTTTTCCATAATGACATTCATACCCTTCAGTTAGAAGAAAAATGGATACGCTTAGGAAAGTTGACCTCCTGGATAAAGTTTACGGTTCAATTTTTTCCTTTTAAATAGAGAAGAACAATGACACCGTGTATAGTTCTTCTTTTTTTAGAAAAAAAAAAAAGATATGGTTGGACTCAATACAACGCGCATATTTACATAACAAATATAAAATATAAAGCTAAACAAAATTTAACGAAATGGAAAAGGTATAATTTGTTGAATCGTTGGAGTCTATATATAAATCGGATATATTAGACAGTATAACAATTATAACTAGGATTAGGGCGATCTTTTTGTGATTAAGATTTGCGATAGATATTAATTTCCTGATCAAATTAAATTTGTTTTCAATAATAAATAGCTTTTTGTTATCATTTTTATTGTGCTTACCGGAATGGTTGAACGAACCGGGGGGTAAATAAATTTGCATGGTTTTTGTGTTTTTCGTAATTATTCTTGTATACATTATTGGCCAACCTAATGCTTGTTGAAACAGTAAACATTAACCTGATAATGAAAATAGCCGATCCTGACATAAAATTCTAATGTTTCAATATGACTATTTCAGACTATGATTTAAGTTTTGTGAGCTATTAAATAAACGGAAAAAACTTTGTTTTGTTTACACCAGTCGCGAGACTCGCGAGGTCCTAAACCAACAATATCTGGCGGCTAAATTCTCAAAGTAGAAAAATAATCAGTCCTATTTTGAACACATGTCCTTAATGTTTTACAGGCTAGCAGTCATTGACTCTTATTTTATTTTCAGTGATTATTAGAATTGTATCATAGTTAAATCATATAGAAATACTCTTCGTAGGACTAAACATAATATAGTTATAAGAAATTATTTTTCTGATTCATAAACTAGTTATACTTAAAAATGAATTCCACGTTGTAATAAGTTATTTTTTTTCTGCATCTAAAAAATTTACTAGTTTTACTACTGCAACTTGTGAGGCCTAACACATGCAATAACCTATTTTGTGATGCCAAGATATAATTAAACAAAGCATACATACTTATATATATTTCTTTAGTATTTTTCAAAAAAATATTGAAACATTGGATTTCAAAAGCGACCTCAACATGAACGCATTCCAAAAGTGAATTTCCCATTTCTATGAAACTACATAAAATACAGCTTTATAAATAATAGAAAATATAAAATGGGGGTCAATGAAATGGATGTGTTCATAAAGCAGCTGGAACGCATAAATTCTTGAGAAAATTAAATAAATGATAAGGTGGGAGCTGATTGTTTTGAATCCTTACTGTGGATGGATTTAGATAGGGTTAGTGCGAAATGTTGGTACAAAATTGAAGTAAAAGAAATCTTAACAACTTCCTTAAAAATAAATAAATAAAAATCTTAACAACTATTCCTCTTAATTTCTGTAGCGTGGTTGTCCCGCCTCCTTCCATAATTCTACATTGTTTTTTTAGCAATCATGCATGCTACTTCCAAATTCTAATGCACTGTTTTGTCCAACGATTTGTTGAGTAGTTTTTTTCTATGGTCGGGATGGATTGAGAAAATATTTTTAGGGGTTCCAATAAAAGAAATTCCTAGTAATTTTCTTTTTCTAGCTAATCAAGTAAGAACATCAATAATAATAACATGTCATAATAATGATGAATTATATGGATATTTAATTTATACATCAAAATAAAATTAATCTAAATAAAATAAATTAGATTTAAAAATTAACAGTTCTTGAAAATATTATAATTTTGCTTATGTTGGTTCCAGATTCCAATTAAGTCTTATGATTCAACAATTTTTATTGAGGGTCAAAATCGTACCTTCAACTTTAGTCCCGCCTTTCATTCTCACAGACCCAATCTATTCAAGTATCCGAACCCCATCAGAACCCTCGAGGGTCAAATCCAAAACACGGGAACCCTTGGAAGCCATGTATAAAGCCCAGAGCCCAAAAGTTCAAGGCCTGACGAAGTAAGGAAAACCCTCGAGAAAGCCCTTCTCGAGGGCAAACACCTCGACACATCCTCGAAAGGTGGTTCCCTCGAGATAATTAGCGAAGTGCCGAAATGCACTCCGCAAAGTCCCCACATGAGCGGAAGGACGTAGAATTATTCTCTTGTTGAGTCAACATGGGGTTCAAAGCGTGACTCCAACTCCCGCGCAAAGGATTTGCAGATTGACCACTCTAATTTGCATAATCAGCCCTAAATGTGTTGTAAATCAAGATTCGCCTCTCTAGCATGTATAAATAGAGTGATGGACGATACTATCACACAATTCTCACATATTTACTCAATTTTCGTTACTGTTTCATCGTCCTGATAGTGAGACTTGTAAATTCTGATCTTCATCGATCGGAAATCACCTGTAATCTGTGAATTCGAACCAAATATATATGTAGCGCCCCGATCCCAAAAACAGGATCAAGTGCTACGAAAACACACATCAAAGAAAGAAAATTCACAATAGAATTTGTCATATATGGATAGAATAAGGTATTTCATTTCAAAGAAAAATGGGCAGCATAACATTTGAAAATGTTAGGTCGAAAACACAAAAGTCAAGTACATGAATAAGAATTATACCCGACTAGTCTATGAACCAATAGAAATCAAACACAAAGTACAAGATCAGTCAATCGATCCAACAACATATATATCGCTCCATCAAAGAAGACATAAGAAGAACTCAAGTGTTTCATATTCGGATATCCTTAAAGTTCATATTCATCCATAATATAGGAACACATTTGGAAGCATGCTTGACATAGACATAATTTTTGTATAAAGTAACATGATTTTTAAAACGAAAATTACGTGTTGGTTTAGAAATCACCCACCTTTTAGCTTGTAGTTGATGCTTCAAGTCTAAGTACGTAAATCCTAATCCTCTTATCTCGGATTGAAATCTACACATGTAATAATATGTCTTAAGAATTTAATTTGATAACAACCTTATTCTAAGACATAAGTGACCAGCCTTCAAGATTAAGATAATTTGAGGGCATATTCACCAAGCGACACTCCTCAACCGCCCCCAATGTCAAGGTATTTTGCCACTTAACTACATAAATACAACATACTTCGAAATGCTTCATGGGTCTCGGGATTGGTAACACCTCGAGAACCCCAAATGTTTGCATGTAGGATCGTCAAACCCGAATACACCCAATTGGGGAATACACCTCCAAACGCCACAAAAAGCCCTCGGCAATACAGATAGCGACAACCTATGAACTTTCTTATTACAACTGGACTAAACTCAAGGCATCGGAACACATGGGCTAGCCGCACTCTCCTGCACCCACATGTACTATCAGATTTCTGTGTCATTAGATTTTAGAAATAATTACTCGGAGCTGGGTTTCTTGCCCTGAGCTTCTATTCATACACCTATAAGGATCGGCGCGTTGAATTTCAGATTTTTATATTTGGGGCTGGACTTATTGCCCCCGAATACCTATCTTTGGATTTATTATTAGTCTCTGACGCTGAACCTGGCCAACCTATATATTTTTTCGCCCACAACTCATAGCACGGTGGGTATGATTCCCTTCACGGCCTCGAAACCGCATAATATTGGAACTAACACCACCCAACAAATAAACTAACGTTGCCCCAAGGTAACTAACTAAACCAACAAATTCGATGCCCTCGTAGGCGACCGCAAATGATCAGTGCACATTGACACCATCGACTTTGCCTGCAAATCCTTGCTGTGCATCGACACCACCAGCTTTGCTCAAATACTTGAAATGTCAAATTCCCTGGATGATACCGGCCACCGCCCATTGTGCAGAAAATGCCACTGCAGGCACTCGCCGAAGTAAGCACTTAAAAAGCTATTTGGGTCTGCTAAAACGTTACCCCTAGCTTAATTCCGACCATACCGAGGCCTTTACTCCCTTGTGTCATCAATGAAATGCCAACAACCTCCGTGGCCTCTCTAGGATGTCAAATTTCTCGGAAGATAAACAAAATATTAACCCAATCTTTTCGGACCCTCAGTGGCTGGTAAAAATCTTAACAGGGTTATAAAAATCACTCGAAATAATTATATCAATGATTCTTTATCTTCGTGGTTATGCCACTCGGATTTCTTACTGCGGATGAAATCATTCCCACGTATCTATCTCGAAACACACTCTGCGATCAGAGCCGAGAGTTTGTTCTGATATTTAACTCCACTAACCGACGTGTTAATAGGTATCGAAACTTTGTTTCATTTATGATTTTGACTAACGGTACTTTGCGTAGGTTTACCTTCACATACCAATCGACTTGCTACGGAAGCCAAAGGGGCTATTGTTGAAGGTCAAAATCGTGCCTTCAACCTTAGTCCCACCTTTCAGTCTCATAGACCCAATCTAGTCAGGTATCCGAACCCGTCAGAATCCTCGAGGGTTAGATCCAGAACACGGGAACCTTTAGAAGCGAGTATAAAGCCCAGAGCCCGAAAGTTTGAGTCCCGACGAATCAAGGGAAGCTCTCAAGAAAGCCTTTTTCGAGGGCAAACACCTCGAACAACCTTGAAAGGGGGTTCCGTCGAGATAATCAGCGAAGTGCCTCGAATACCCTCCACAAAGCCCACACATGCATGGAAGGACCCAGAATGATTCTCTTGTTGAGTCAACATGGGATCTAAAGCGTGACTCCAACTTACGTACAAAGAATTTGCAGATTGACCCCTCTAATTTGCGTAATCAACCCTAAACATGTTGTAAATCAAAATTGGTCTCTCTAGCATGATAAATAGAGTGATGTACGATACCAACACATAATTCTCACGTATTCACTTAATTTTCGTTACTGTTTCATCGTCCTAGATAGTGAGACTTGTAATTTCTAATCGTTGTCGATTTGAAATTCCCTATAATCCGTAAATTCAAACCAAATATAGAAAATCTCAGCAAGTTTATTCCGGAGAACTATAAACCTTCTTGGAAGTCATGGTGTTGATTTTCATTCCGTTCTAGCTTAGAGCTCTCATTTTGATTCGTTCAAATCGACCCTCAGTAGTTTCTATTTCCTAGTCTAATATTAGCTCAATTGTCTCAATCACTTGATCTGATTTTGAGTATAGATGAGGTATCAGTTAATCTCATTATTTATATAAGGCAGCTTGCTCAAATACCAGCCTAGGTATTGTATCATTGCAGTTAACCTTTTGAATCAACCTATTCTAATATCAAATGTTAGTATCAGCACAATTTATTCTTTCTGAGATCAAGTGATGAACCTAAAGGATAATTAGAATAAAACATGTAAGTGCGGATTGTCAAGTTTTTGGATTAAACCCCAGATTGAAAAGAACTGATTCTAGATGGGTCAATTGAGACTCAATGAGGATTGTCAAGTTTTTGGATTTGAATGCATGCTGGTCAGTTGAGATGACCACTTTGAATGTAAGTTAGTTTGAGAATTTGTTAAACATTTCAGCTTATGTGATTCAGCTAACTTTGTTAGCTGAACAGTTATTTCAGTTGGTTTAACATGCATGGATTTGATAGTTGTATGATGAGTTAAAGAAAACAGAAAGCAGTAAATAGACACAGAGATTTTATAGAGGTACGGAGGCCAACTGCTCCTATCCCCTCTTCCTTCTACCATCGAAGGAAAATCACTATTGTTTTTGGTAATTTAATACGGATTACAATAGCAATCTTTTCAGCTGCTGGATTCCACGTCAATAACTCAGGATGGCATTGGATGGAACCCGATCTTTTCCTGATTTACTCACACTCCATGTCCTCAGCATGGTTGAAGGTTTGTGTGCTCTTCACAAACGAGATAAGTGGTTTCAGAAAGTTTGAGCTGGGGGTTAACGAATTCTGCTTTGATGATGATGATCTGGAGGTTGGCCTGAAGGCTATTCCTTTAAGCTTAGATCTCCAATATGTTGCCAACCTTTTTCCCACCATTCTTCTCACCCCTTCTGATATTTATATTCTTCTTGTAGTTCTGATTGTTGGGATGGATGTTGAAAATGTACTTTTATAGTCGTTTTGACACATTTTATGGTTGTTGTTTCATATGATTAGGTTGTGTCATAATATCTGCCTTTTTGTTGGTAGTATGTGAGTTGACTAGGATGAAGTGAATTCGATCCTAAATGTTAGTTTGGTAACTGATTCAGCCTCAGTTCAGATGTTTGTTCTGAATTGGATGTGTCCTAGGCTATTTACAACTGAGTCAGCTTCCCCCTGAAATAGTCGGTTGTAATAGCCCTCATAACTGATCTGGAGTTATCAGTTATGGATAACCTCAGCTGAAATCGTCTTTCTTCTTTTTAAATCCTCAACTGAGCTTTTTCCAGAACCGTCTTCAACTTCAATTCTGGTTGTTGTGGAACTGATCGGCTGGCTCAGTTATCTTTGTTCCCCCTTAGTCTAATCCTTAGTCTTGAACTTTTTTAGATCCAGTCTTTGGCTCGTCAATCCTCCAACTAACTATCTATTACATCGTTCTTAACTATTTACATATTTACAATTGGATCAACCTAATCCTAAGGGTTTTATTCATCGAGCATTGACATCAGCAAAATTAAGATTATTCCGAACAAGTTATTCCAAAGCAGTTGTGGCAACAAACATCCACCAACATACATGATCAAATGAAAACATTGTAAAAATATATTCGTTATCCATAATCAAGTTCAAATTTAATTATGTTTCTTTTTCGAGAATGATTTTGAATTGATTCATCAACAATAGTTTCATCTAAAAGATAAAAGCTGCCCAATATTTAAATCTTTTGACATAATTTATTCATATTCTACGTAAAAAAAACTATTCTGAAAAAGCATCATCAATGATAACAAATTTCAATTAACAAAGCAATACATATTCTAATTTTAAAACGTAAAAAGTTAGTATTCTAAATTTTGAGATTTTTTAACTTTACAATCTATAAAATCACTAATTCAACTCCACGTTTTGACAAATCAATTGAGCTCAAATTAATAAAATAAATGGACCTACGCAAGCAAAATGTTGTCCATATTGATTTAATATATATAGAAATAAATAATCAATAAAATTAACAATCAAAGAGCCAGAAAATGATAGGAAAAGTGTCAAACCAATTTTACGTAAACTAAACGAAATAAATTTAAATTAGAAAAGAAAACAAATAAATAAATAGAATTTTATTGGCCCATAAAGGAAATTTAAAGAAAGATAGAAAGAGAAGATTTGTTCGTCTTGAATAGGGGCGTGAGCAAGGATGTTAATTAGGCAAACTCAATCGGATTACGGGCTTATTTTAGTTCGGGTTAGTTTGGGTTGTAATTTTTTTTCAGATTGAATCTAACCCAACCTGTCAGGTTTCGGGCTAGCTCGTCGGGCTAACAAGCTAACAAATTCACGATACATGGACAATCAATAAATATCTTGTCGATACCTAAAATAAATAAAATAAAAATAAAAATACAAAAATATTTTACAAGCATAAAAACGTTAAGCATCCTCCAAACAAAATCAATAATATATGCATACAATAAAACATTAAATCAATTTTTTTTAAAAAAAAATAAGAGATACAAAAGTCCAAATACATCATTGATTAGAAATCTAAGTAATCGAAATAAATTTAACAACATTTAAATTTCTCCCATCATTATTTTCATCTTTATTATATTCAATATTTGTAATAAAAAATTATAACATTAGCTATAATATAGTTAATAACTTAAATATAATTAAAAATTTATGATATTATCATCAAGATATTCATGCATCCGGTTATGATATACAAATAAGAGCTTGCATTTTTTTAAAGGAGCCTATTTTGTATGTATGCAAAACAACAACTCCAATAATAAATTTAGACTATGAAATAATATTTAAACATAGCAAATACTACAAATTTTAGATCAAATCATTCATTATATAATTATAAATTAACCATTCAAATAAATTTAATTAGGAAACAAAAACTAAAGAATTTAATTTTTTTAAAAAAGGTTCGGGCCAACCCGCAACCCATTGGGTCGAACCCGTTTGGTCCATGAGCCCATTTGGTCCAGCCCGCTCGGTCCAAATCATTTTTCGATTCGGTTTCAACCCGCACTTTAGTTCGGACTTTTTGGCCAATCCATCGGGTACAGACTAAACTGACATTCCTAGACGTGAGTGTAGTGATGGTAAAATATACAAAATTTTGGATACTGTACCAAGCTCCAAATTTTTGGTATACCGACATATATATACTGTTATCGTGCTGTCTTCGGTACACTGTATCATAAAATTACGATATATCATAATTTATAAAAAATTAACAGTATGTCGAAATCCAAAGGTATACCAAAATCTACAAAACCCTAAGCAGGAGGAGCAAAAATAGAAACTAAGAGCACACAACTGTAAGTACAAGATGCATTAATCACTGCTGAGGGATAGACAACAAAAAAATTGCATGAAGGAACATATACGCACTCCTATGTTTATTTTGATTCAGATTCGATTCTTTCATAGTTCTCATGCACTTTCGATTACATATGATGGCGGTGGATTATTTAGTTGCTTCATTGTATAATTTTATTGTATTTTTTTTTTTTTAAGCATACCGATTTTAGCTATTGAGTTACTGTTAGGAGACATTGTGTAGGAGCATAATTGGATTTTGGCTCCCTATTATATAATGATATTACATGTTGTGTTACACGATATTACATATTGTGTTACACTATACGGATTATTGACATATGTACCAGTCAAGAGAGGCTAGTTATGATAGAATCTTTGATTTATATCTATTGATTTATACACTTGTCAATAATCCAAACAATGTAACACAATATGTAACATCATTGTATGATAGGGGATCCAAACTGGGATGATTGGGAAGTCAAAAATTACATGCGTCTCCAGTAATTTGATAAGTAGCGAGATTATTGTAGCATTTAATTTTTCAAATATTTCGTCACATATTCTTAAAAATCTCCCCATATTTTCTTTCAAATATTTACAATCAAACAATTTTTCCGACGATATTACCTCATAGTTGTTTACGGTTCCGATGATTTTTCAGTTATAGCGAAGTTTATACAGTTATTTAATGCAGTATTATATTTATTATAGTGTAATATGTCGTCGATCTCATATCCACAATCTACTCCTACTTTCTACACGCCCAAATTGGCTCTTCGCCGCCGTTCAAGCCAATAACATCATAGAATGACTACGATTCTACGAAACAGATCATACAACAGAATTTATATAGATAGAAAAATTGTTCATCCATGTATGAAAATGACAGAATTTAAAATAATTACATTTATTCCTCAACTTCTTTTTAACTTTCTCCACGATCAACTTCAAATAACCACACGTCGACTAACTTCCATTAATTGGTGATGAAGAGCGCTGGATATCTAATTAAACAACGGAGGAACTCAAAAGAATTTAGCCCTAAACGGCGCAAAAGAATTCGTTCCTGATATTCATGAAAGAATTATTAAACATATCTATTAACAACAATTTTTTTGAGCAGGTAATTTTATTGCATCATATCTATTAACAAAAATTAAAATAACATGATCATGACGTGAGCAATTCAGAATAATGCTGTATAATGAGATATATATAATAATGCAACGAATCATATTTATGCACGTGATGAATTTGAATGACAAAACAAAAAATATTTAGATAAGCCCCCGAAACCTATGATTTTCGAGATTTTGCAAATCAATTACAATATACAATGACTAGAAAGGCAACAATGCTCATGAATTCTAATCAAAGCATGTAAACGTGGCAGCACTTAATCACTTTATTTTTTTTGAATGGATTATCACAATTGATTATTATTTAGTTTTCGGGGTGGTTGTTATGTAAGCACAAATGGATAACATATCATATAAATTAGTACTCTACCCGTACTAATATATTTCGGAGAAATTACTAATACAAATAAAAGATGATACATAGAATTTTTTATTATGTATATATTAGTAACAATGCATAATGATAGATAGGCATACATGCTTCAATGAAGTTGCAAGATTACAAAATAATAAATAAGTATGGATACTCAATATCATTGGATCTATTTATAAATCCTTGAGATCACTATGGCATGTTGTTCTAAAAACTACTACATATACATAGTTGATTGTGGCTAAAATCGGGATTCTTCAAGGATAAGTCTAATTTGGTTCAATGATTGTTCTTAACTTTTATTGATTGTCATTGCATATGTAACTATCATAAAATATCTTTGTAATTGAATCTAAAATACAATCCTGAATCTATGACATAATTATCAATCTTGATATGAATACCTTGCTACGCCTGTGATAACTTCTATTTTGGCTTTGTAGATATAAACAAATAAATTTAATCACACTAAAATAAATTATTATCGATAAAAGAAATATTTAAAATCTGATTAAGCGCACACATACATAAGAAAATTAATATGATATACCACACGCTTAATAGGTCATCTATTACCATCTATCATTACACACATCGTGGAAGTAATCGTGCATACATGTATAATGCATTGATGCTATGATAACATATAATTCTTGACCAAAATTGAAAAGAAATTCTTACGTTACCATAAAATAAATGTTTGATGTTTAGTTAATTAGGAAGAACTTCATAAACTATCGGCAGTTGCAAATCGTTTCCCATAAAAATTAAAATTTTCTGTCATGAATTAAAAATTTGAGAAATGTGTCCTAAAGAGCAACGGCAATGAAATGATTTACAATCCCTCTCTTAATGTCCAATCGAAATATTAGTTTACACAGAATGCATACCAGATCGCCCGTGCCGACCCATCCACTCATCAATTCTGGAGAAACTCTTATTAATACCTCTATTAGCAACTGTTATGGAATTGAATCGTTGAGGATGAAGGAAGGCTTTTGCACTCATGGCGTCATTTCATTTGCTTCAGATCATCCTTCTCTTTACAATTTTATGACATATAATTTAATTTTTACCCATCATGGTGGATCAGTGGTCAAACATCAAAAATTGTGCACTACTACTTCTATGGATGTGATATTTTATGCAAATTTCCCGTACACTATCGGCCATTAAATGGGACAAATCAATAAAGTGGTTAAATGTATAAAAATGTGTTTAATTTAAGAGTTCTCTAAAAGAAGGGTGTGTTCATTTAATGACGTGATTAAATAATGATTTGATTTGATGGCTCTCAAACAGTGTTATTGGTTGGGTCACAATAGATAAATATATTTAAAATCACATTATATATAATTAGTTAATTAGCAATTAGACAAATTAACGTCATTTTATTAGCGTGCAGAAAATTATCGCGAAATTATGCATCAATTTCCCGACTTTAATTTCCCTTCATTTAAGATCGCAAAAAGGAAAAGGAATAGGAAAAGGAAAAAGAAATCCATATTGGCTTTCGCTGTAATTTGTTTTGGACTTCCTTTCTGTTACCACCCTCGACTATCAACGGAAAATCTTGATTCATTTTAACATTCAAATTTAGAACCTAAAAAGGGGAAAAATCTGTCCAACAACTTATATTCAGCCTGTTTCCGGATTCAAATCCATCATTTCAAGAAATCTGGTAAAAACAATGGCTTCTCTAAAAGAGGGAGTTCTGCAGAAGCTTCTGGAAGAAATGAAAACGAAGGGCAATTCATCGGAGAAGGATCGCAAGGCCGTCTTATTACAAATCCGAAGCATAATTCCGGTGCTCGAAGAGGGCGATCTCTGGCCTAACCGCGGTTTCATCCTCAAAGTTTCCGACTCATCGCATGCATTGTACGTCTCCCTCCCAAAACACCAAAACGACATGATTCTCGGCAACAGGCTGCAGCTCGGCCAATTCATCTACGT